>VDFB02301416.1:30841-219822 GCA_007258455.2 Sequoia sempervirens | reverse complement strand
AAACACAAGGAATCACACTAAAAAATTGACTAATAGATTTTATGCTATAAAAAAATGTAAATAAAGTACAAAAATGGAGTACAACAAGAAGAATACTTTAACTAGATATGCTTAAATTAGAAAAGGAAGGATAAGAAATCAATAACGAACTTCATGCAACTTGATTCATTGAATAGATCCAACCAAGGAATACCTACACATACAAGACCAAGGAAAGTGTTGGGGCTATTTTTCATGGATTGACTTAGTCAGTCCCTCACTTTGGTGTTTCCACTTCCATGGATAGCTAGATAGCAACGATGTAGAAAATGATAGAGTATATTAAAAATGGAAGTGTCAAGCAATACACAAAACACAATATGCTACCATATTAAATAATGATGCAAAAATGAGTAAAAATGGTGGATGTCACCTTCAAATCCATGTGCTCTCAAGGAAAGTAGAGGAAGGCACGATCTTGCAAGTTCTCTAACAATGCTATCACAATGAATAGAGTGGAGAAGCTGAGAGATCAACAACTTAGAGCTACAATGGAGGTGGTGGTGAAGCTTGAAAGTATATAAGTTGATCAAAAAAGCCTCAAGAATTTAGTCAAGTGTGTAGAGGTTGAATGGAATGAAGGGATAGGAAATTTGAAAGGAAAAATGGAGGCAAAGGAGCCATTCTACATTGGTCAAGGGGGCCAGAGGCTTTATAGTTCACATCCACTAGAGAAACATAATGCCTCTAAACATTCTAGAGGTAGGAATATGATGTAGAGTAGGGGAAATCAAACTCAAAAAAACCTTAAACAAGTGCTTAAATATCCCTTTGGTCATCAAAATGTGGGTTTTCCTTCACAAACCTTCATTCTTGCTTGTAGCCTTTCAAAAAGACTTTTTTTTTGCATAACTTTGGACACTGACCTAATCCCCAGAAAAGGAAACTTGTTTCAGATACCCATTTTTCCATTTTCCAACATATCTCAGAATCAAGGTAGGTTTCTTTGTACGGAATGTTTTAAAAATTGACTATCCTCTTTCTTTGACTAGACCTAATTGGCAACTAGGCATGGTAGCAGTAGGGTTTTTGGATTCTAGGTTCTATACTCCCACTCCAATACTTCAAAAAAATCTTATAGGGCCTTAAAAATATTCTCACAACACATAGGTCATTCCACAATTGTAAAAAACATTTTTTTCCCACTTACTAGGGCTCCTAATCACTTTTACATTCATTGTAATATCAATGTCAACTTTGTGCTATGGGACAATCATTATATTTTCCATAGGATTACTAAAAATAGTCACCAATACCTTGGAACAAGTCTAAAAGACCCTTATACACACTTCCACAACCTTTTCCAATCAGAAGAAACACACTTTATGCATTAAATGATATCAAATCTACCTTTGTAGCCTTGATAATCTGACACATCTTTTATATCAAACCAATTGTTCTTTCAAAACATATGCAAAACTCAATATGGAACCCTGAAACTTTGAAGCATGGTAATATACAACATTTCATACTCCCACACAAAAATTTAGAATTTTCAACCTTGGAAATCATGAAAAATCATATTTTGAAAGTCACTAGTTACCCTACCTAGGGTTTATGATAGTTTTGAACTATTTTTTTCCAAAATTGCAATATCTCCTAAATTACTGGGTAAAAAATGATGAAACCAAGTGAAAATGAAACTAGATTCACATATATAAAATATTCAATAGGTCCCAATTCTTTATTTTATTTGTACAATCCATACCAATTGCTGCTACAACCTACAACTTTCATAAAAAATGAATTTGCAAACCTGTCCTCAATGAAATTGCCATAACTTAAATTCAAAACCCAACAAAAATTGACCAAATAAATTGAAGGTGAAAGGTTATTCAAACCTATATCATCTCCAATAAATTTAAGATCATTAAATGCAGGGTAAAGTCCGTACAAAGCCAAATAATAGTTATATTTTCTAGAAAAAACATTGTTTTGGACATGCAAACTTTGTATTTTCCTCATTTCATTCCTTTCCAAAACCTTCCCAACCTTGGGATCCATGTTTACAAGGAATATTTATGTTATTGAAACCATCCTTCGAACTACCAATCAACCCCAACTAAATTTTGAAACAACTTTGCACTTTTACATAGAAAAGTTGTCATTGACAACATTGTCAACAAATAACAACGTTTACATCTTTTAACCAATTGAGTCCAAACTTTCCACAATAACTCCAAATGATCATCCATGGTTCAAAATGAACTTATTCACATGAAGAAGACAAAATAAGTCAAAAATCAAACTGTGACATCATTTTTTGATGGGGCTCCCGATGCCCCTGTATCATACACCCAAGGGAAAAGAAACTCAAGTCCCCTTGAGTGAAGTATTCTCTCTCTTCCTAGTCTTCCAATTCTTCTATAAATTTTTCTTCAACTTATGTTCTACATTCTTGAATTTTCCTTGATATTTCTTCCTCTTCTTGCATCATCTCTTACTAAGCATATTCTCAACTTCCAAGTTCCAAAATGCTAGTTCTCAACTTCAACTGACTATGTATTCATCTTCATCAAGGAACCATGTTTGGTGTCCTACTAGTTAGAGAGAAAGAAAGAAGACATAATTCTCTTGTTAATATTGAAAACTTGATGGGTAAGAAAACTAAGGTCACAGTGAAGTAGGCTATGCAAGTGGATCACGGTAATATGGCACTATATGCCATCTATCAAGAAGAGGGGAAGTAGGTACATGTTGGAGATGATAGATGCAAGCAAGGGGCAGATGTGAACAACATAGAACTTGATTTCAAGGTTGCAAATTTAGGTTTTGATTTGTACTATTTACAAGTGATTATTGTTGCAGGTTATGATGTAGGTTCTCAGGTATTTGTAGATGATGAGTGCATCCAAGAATTCTCACCAAGTTTTGAGTACAACTTAAACACTGAGGCCCTCAACCCACCAAGGAACAAAGCCTATTTTTTGTATTTGACTGAATGGAAGGGTCTGCCTTATGAAGAGACTACTTTGATGATTAAGGATCATGTCATCATGCAGGGATACATTGTTGCATATCTGTACTCAAGTGGAACTTGAGTTTTCTTTTCCCTGGGAGTATGGTGCAAGAGCACCCATTATGCCTCAAAGGGTCCAAACTTGGAGTTTTATGTTGTTTTTTGGTTATTTCCATCTAATAAGGTCTTAAAATACTATTTCATGTCAGTTAGCATCTAGATTGTGTCCTAGAGTATGAGGTAGTGTCATATTTACAAATGTTGTCATAGTTGCTTAATGTTGTAAAAGCAACTTTGCATTTCTTTTGTCAAGATTGGTCAAATGGATGATTTGTTAATCCATAAATTAAAATATGTTTGAGGACCATTGGGAAAGGTTGGAAAACATTTAAAAGGCCTTGTACCATCGATGTGGAAGTTAGATGTTTTTTTTGGAGATTGAATCAATAGGAAAAAACTTTATTTTATGCACTTTCTAATGCATTTTTGTTGCTACAAATGGTTGTACAATCCTGTATGGTATCTTCATGGATTGAATCCAATTGTGGATGATAGAGTAGTGAATCTTATTTCCATTTCATTTGGTTTTGTTTAGGTTCATTAAGATTTGTGCAAGTTAGAGGCATTTTAATTCGGACTGGTTGAAACCTTGATTAGGGTTGTTAGTGATTGAAAAAATGTAATAATTTACATTCCACCTAGTGAAATCTCTTAAAACTTGGTGGAATGGAAGAAGCGGGAATTTTTTTGGTTTTCACAAATTTTTAGATACAGGGGAAGGCATTTGGCATGTGCAAATTGATGCCTTAGCCTAATATCTTCATATATTAGGCTTAAGAACTCTATAAGTTTAGGGTTTTGATGCAAAACTTTTGTGAGATCATTTTGATTGATGGGAATTGATGTTATAGACCCTGTGTGACATGTTGGAGGTGTTGGAGTGAAGAGTTAGTGTCTGGAGTTCAAAAACCTTGTTGCTACCTAGCCCATTCAAGCAATGAGGCCTAATTGGAACAAGGACAGTCAATTTTTGAAGGTTTCTATAAAGAATAACCTACCTTGATTCTAAGATATGTTGTATAAGGTACAAATGGGTGTTTGAAACTATGTTTACACTTGTGATATCATGTCTACCTTGGAAGTTATGCTAGGAAAACTAGTTTTGGAAGGCTACTTGAAGATTGAAGGCATTTGAGGGAAAACCCATCTTAGGATGTTTATGAGATTGAAAGCTTAATTGATTGAGGTTGTTTAGGATTTATCCACCCCTACTCTACATCATAATCCTATCAAGATAGTAGCATGGTGTGTAGAAATTCATGTGGCATGCACGCATCCCTGACAAAATTCCTCCATCGACACAAAAACAAGCTGCTAAGTGGACAAAGAAAGGTGGTGGATGCCAGGATTGCATCATCAAAATTATATTTTCTAAGGTGAAGGGTGTCAAAATAGGGAATTTTAAAGAGGTGAAAATTCATTCCATTACATTTTTCCCCCACTTTAGCGAGCATATGTGTTAGTGAATTTGAGGTAAAGTAGAGAAAAAGTTGAAAAGCATATACTTGAACTGTTGAGGAAGTAGACCAAAATATGAAATTCTCAGACATGCAGGAGATATGGCTTCATAGGTACTTGGTCTTGCAGAAGGTGAACAAAGGCCCTATACGTGCTCGGTCCTAAATAATTGGGTGCACGGGTGTGTGATCCTGCAGAAGGTGAACAAAGGTTCTACGAGTGCTCAGTCCTACAAAGGAGGTGCCACAGATGCAAAGTCTGATTGATCCTTATAGGTGCTTGGTTGTGCAAGGAAATCTTGAAAAGATGCTCAATCTTCCAAGCTTGATTGTAAAATTATCTTCACAAGTGCTCATTCGTGCAAAGTAACATGTTAATCCACACACAAAACATGTTAGGAAAAAAAAAGTCATGCAAATAGATAGTCATATCTCAGAATAGAGAATTGAAGGAGAAGCTTTCAAAGGGGTCCCTCGAGAACTCTTAAAGATTGCAAGGGGTCCATGCAAAGAGACACTCCATTTGAAAAGCAATGATTTTTTTGCAAATGATCCTGTCATCAAAGAATCCTTTTGAAAGATCTCTTTCATCAAGGAACCCAAAAAAAAATGGCCTTCTCGAAAGTGAGTTTTCCAATTCTTTTGGCTACAAATTTATTTTCAAAATAAAATTTTACTAAGGGGATCCTTATTGAAGGATGTGACTTTTGAAAAATGCAAAAAAAATTTAACAAGGGATTTGTTGGCCACCAAATACACCTTATTGAAAATTAAAGAAGTAGAGAAGTAGTAGCCCCCCTTAGGATGGTGTGTGTGAACTGAAGGAGCACATGACAGTCTAAGGAGAGAGGAGATGCAAAGATGTCATGGCCCATGATACATGAAAAGATGTATACATGGAAATATTGTCCCAAACATGAGGGACAACACATAGGCACCACAATGTCAAGAGGCAAGTAAAGAAGAGAGAAAGAGAAAAAAGGAAAAATAAGAAAATATGAAGAGATCAAGAGATAGGGAGATTTGGGAGTTCAGGATCAGATTAGATCTTATAGGTAACCTGTGATATATGTGTGAACAAAAGATCATCAATACCTAAAGTTCCCAAATTTGAAGAAGAGCACATGAAGATAACATATGAATAAAAGATTGGGTTGACATGGAAGGGAGGCCTATATTCCCCTAACACTTTGCATCATCCCCAATTATTGAAAATCAAGTTACAACATATAAAAGAATGATTCAACATATAGAGTAATTTTATGACACAATTTCACTCCTATATCCAAGCACCTACAAGGGTGACAAGGGTCCTCTAGGAATGAATAAAAACAAGCATGAGGGAAACATAACACACACACACAAATCTAATCTATAGATAAAGAAGAGGCTATCTCCTATTCCCCATCAAGCACAAGGTTATCTTCCTTCCAATCTATATCAACATAAGGTGAGGGTGGACAAGATTGCAATTACGGGATTGCAAGGGGAGCACCCTTCAACTCTCCTATGATAAGAGCTAAGGAAGAAGGCCCCTCAAGGTCTTCTTCACTCAACTCTTGTGAGGTAAAAGTTATTGATCTTGCAAAAATCACTAAAAAATATAGGATATCATCTATTGAGTTAAAAATGCACTTAACATGAGTGCCATGTGTTAACTAAGTGGGAGATGAAGGAGGCACCTGAGATCCACCATCAATCTCATCAAAAGAGATGATGAAAAACCTGAGAGACGTAGGGGTTTCCTCTAACACTAGGATGGTGCAATCCAAAGTAGAACCCTCTCTCAAAGAAGGTCATCACTTCTTTTGATCTCCATTAGAATCAAGGTCTTCCTCTAACTTACATTTCAATGGAGGATGTAGAATCCCCATAGAAGAACCAGAAGGCAAGGAAAAAGAGAACAAAACATAATAGACAACACTATGGTTTTTGGCATGTCCATGAGCAAGGAAAATGGAGGGATGACCAGAAGGGACATTAGAAGAGGGGGATCCACTAAGGGAGGGATGAACACTTGCACCCTTTTGGGGTGAGGGTCATCAAAATTCACTGGAGGAGTCGGAAGTAAAACCAAGGTGACGAGAACTAAAGTGAAAGAAATAGAAGGGGGAGGCACAACAAGGGATGTTGAAACAAGAGTTTTCAGCTCCCCTTCTACCTTTTGTGAGGTAGCTTGCTCAGTAGCCAGAATCTTCCTCCAGAACTTATGCTCCCATGCAAGCCAATTTCATTGGTTTTAGGAACTAGAACTTGTTTCTTGAGAAGGAACAAGAGGCTCCTTTTCTGCCATAGGAGTGTCCTCCACAACCATTACTAGTGGAAGGGCAGCCTCCTAGATGGGAGCAGGAGCAGGAAGCACTGGAGAAAAAATGATGACATGTGGCGAAGTAGATATAGATGCCTCAGCAGTGAACCTATTCCCATTCACTGCCTAAGGGGTTGGAGTTGTAGGAGGCCATAGAGGTTGCGACACAGGGGAAACTCCATGGGGGCCATTCCGCTTAACATATACAATGGGCCTCGACACCATGGGTAAGACAAGAAGTTCAAATACTTGATGTATGTCCTTCCACCAAGTGGGCACCATCAAACTCCCCATGCAATGAATGGGAGTAGAGGCCAAAAGTGCCACAAAAAAGAAAGAGGAAAAAGAAAATGAAACAACAAATGAAGAGAAAGGCTCCTAGGTGTGAGCAAACTTCCCATTCTCCTTTTGTTGAGAGGAGGCAACCTACTGTTGTGTGATCATAGAACCTTTGACTAAAATGGAATAAGCGGAGACAAGATAGGTCACCTTCAGTGCTATTCCTTCATTCTTGTATTTGACATAGGTGTGATACAACAAGTTCATTCTTGGAGGAAGCAGACCAACTGAGGAAATCCAAAAGAGATCTAATGAGTGCCCCCATGTGATACCAGAGGTTTATATCTAATTTTGTGCACAATGTGCACAAAGCCCTCATGAGAAAAATTTAAACACTTATGAATCATTGAAGTGACTACATTCATGGAAAATATATATTGGATGCTCAGTTGCACTATGAACAAGTCTGACTCCGGGATAATATCAAAAGGAGAATTTATAGTCTTGGGTCCTACTTGTTGGACTCAAGCAACACTAAGAGGGGGGGTGAATCAATGTTGTGTAATTTTTGACTTTATTAAAATAATCTCTCAAGTTCTTAAAACATTCAATCAAAATAAATATGCATGAACATAGAACAATAAGCCACAAAACCATAGAACAAGGATTTTTACGTCGAAACCATGTTAGGGGAAAAACCATGATGGAGGTCAATCCACAATTTGAGTACTCAAAATATAAGTGTTTTACAAAATGGGAATGCACTTGCATTCAGGCACACTACCTAGAGTTCACTTCCTTACAAGAGATTTGGATTACAACAAAATTTGAACTAAGTAGATAGCATCTACAAATTCCTAATTACAATTTTGGTTAGGCTCATAGATCAGATAATGGACCTTATGTCTGATTCTGCACTTTGCTCTACTTTGCCTTAATTCGCTTCACAAAATCCTCTTCTACACAAGTGAAAATTGCTCAACTGCTCTTCTGATATTTGCACACACATTAACACATATCAAACACTCACACATACACATAAAAATGAATTAACCAATCTCATATATATATCCACCACCAAGGATTCAATCACTATATGTCGGCTTCAATAAAGTAGAAAATATTTTCCAATTGTTAGCTCAAATCATAAGTAACATTTAATGCGCATCCACCAAAGTTGGCCATAGCATAGTTAGGACCCAAAACAAAATCTCCAATATGAAAATACTCCAAAAAATTTCTCCTTAAACATCCACAACATCCCACATTTACTTAGTCATCCTTCAAGCACTAATGAATAGAAAGTCGAACGATCGGATCTCCTAACTCATACACCACTTGATGCGACAACACAAAACTCGAGAATAACACATTTCATATACCCAATGACCTTCCTTGAGATCCACAACCAAAACTGATAAAATAGTAATGCAAACCACTTGACAAATTCAACTTCAACTAGATACCCTATTCTTTACTCTATCTTCCGGTATGGTCAGATACTGAAGTGTGGACTAGATCAATGACTTAGGTTACCATCAATGACAACACCAGAAGCCATATGCCAATACTGCCAAGACTGAGAGAGTTATGGAACCAATTGGAAGGAATAAGAGTCCATCATGTGTATGGGGTCAATAAGAACACTAGTCATGATGTTCCTATTGATATCAGTGGGAATGTACAAAGGATAATTATCTCTCTTCATGTTCATAGGCAGGTCCTATGATGTAAAAGTTATAGTGGGTGATCCATTCATAGGATAAGAAGGCAGAATATGGAGATGCATAAAAGAGGCCATGTTTACATACTTCAAGATTACTTCCTCAAAATACCCCCAAAGGTTTTGAAATAAGATTGTGAACTATCTAGATTTCACTTCCTAATGTCTAGGGGTCCTTTTAACTATGCAGCTAGGGGTCATAGGTTGGGTTGCAAAGCTATGTGACCTACAATGCACAAAACTAAAACATGCCTAGAATATGAGAGAAGTTTCCTTCAACACTATGAAATGAAACCAAAATAGTTCACATCAGACTTACCAAAATGTAGAGTAGGGGGACTAGTTGTTCCAAGACCCTAGGTCATGGGAGGGTCCTAAGCAACAGACTACCTTAATCTACCTCAAGCTTGCTAAATTATTTGAAATGGTTAAGTGGTTAAGGTTGGAAAGGAAGAGAAATCTAGTTGCTATTGTCCTTTTCCTAACTTGAATGTTTTGGGGAGTCAAATGAGTTGATTCCTAGAGTTCAATTTGAGACTCAAAAATCTCAATACCTGAGGATGGCACTACAGGACATGGACTACAATGTGACACACTGGAATCTTAGTGGGGCACTGGCATTCATACAAATAGAGGACTTTAGAGATAGATAAAAACACAAGTAATCACACTAACAAATTGATTGATAAATTTTATGTTATAAAAATATATAAATAAAGTACAAAAATAAGTATAAAAAGAAGAATACTTTAACTAGATATGCTCAAATTGATAAAGGAATAATAAGAAAGTGATACCAAACTTTTTACAATTTGATTTCTTGAATAGATCCAACCAAGGAATACCTACACACAAAAGAACAAGGAAAATTTTGGTGTTGTTTTTAGAGGACTGCCTCAGTTAGTCCTCCACTTTGGTGTTTCCACCTCTAGTGAGAGCCAAATAGCAACGATGTAGAAAATAATAAAAAGAGTATATTAAAAATGGAAGTGCCAAGCAATACACAAAACAAAATATGCTACTATGTAACATAATGATGCAAAAACAATTAACAATGGTGGATGTCACCTTCATAGCCACGTGCTCTCAAGGGAAGTAGAGGAAGGTGTGAGCTTGCAAGTTCTCCAAAAATACTATGGCAACAAATGAAGTGGAGAATCTATGAGATCAACAGCTTGTAGCTACAATGGAGGTGGATGTGAAGCTTGAACTTGTGTTTAACTTGATCAAAAAAGCCTCAAGAATTCAGTCAAGTGTGTAGAGGATGAATGGAATGAAGGGATAAGAAATTTGAAAGGAAAAAAGGAGTAAAAGAAGCTATTCTACGTTAGTCAAGGGGGTAGGAGGAAAATTTTTGCATTCACTAGAGAAACCTAATGCCTCTATAGATTCCAGAGGTAGGAATCCTATTAGGACAACAAAACAGTGAGTGGACATCCATGCGGTGCATGCGCATCCCTAAAAAAGTTCCTACACAAACATAGAAACAATATGTAGGGTGGATAGGGAAAGGTGGTGGTTGTTGGGATTGCATCATCAAAAATACATTTTCTAAGGTGAAGGTTATGAAAATAGGGAATTTGTAAGGGGTGCAAATTCACGCCATTAAAACCATAAAAACTGATTGAAACTTTTCCACATATCTTAGTAGATGTGTCATCACCAAACCTAACAAGTCCTCCATATTTTTCAAGTTTAACAAACTTACTCTTGTCACTATTCATATGATTAGAGCATTCACTATCAATGATCCAAATTTTCTTCTTTTGTCTAGCATGAAAAGTAAACACTAAAGTTCCTTCACTATTAGCAGTAGCTTCTAGAGCACTTTCCTTCACACATCTCTTAGAGTTAGCACAATTAGATTCATATTTTAAATCCATGAACAAGAATTCACCATCCTCATAATCCCCATAATAAAATTCATTATTAGATATATTGTCATCTTGTCTAACATAATAACTTTTCTTAATCATCTTACCTTTTCTCTTCCTATTTTTGTCATTCAAAGCTATGTTTGGACATCTTGAAGCATCATGACCTATATTTCCACAATTGAAACATTTGAAAGGAAACTTACCTCTATACTTTCCATTACCATTTTTCATTCTTTCCACAAAGTTAGCTTCCACATAATCAAGATCCTCTTGATATGATTCCACAGTCTTTTATGATTTTATAGTCTTAAAAGTTGTCTCAACTTTTACATTACTTGTACCAAATTCTATCATTTCAAAAGTAATTAAAGAACCATACAATTGATCTTTGCTATATTGGCTCAATTTATTTATGACTATAAGATTTAGGAAGAGTTATGAGTACCTTCTTTACCACTTCTTCTTTCAGTTCTCCACCAAGACCTTTGATGCCATTGAAAACTTCATCCACAATATTTTACAACTAGCTTGTGATGCTTTCATCTGCAAAGATTCACACGGTCTCAAACATGATCTTCAAATTCTACATCTTAGCTTTTGTGACTATATAATCTCCTTCATAAATGCTTTCTGACTTTACCCTAGTTTATCTAGCAATTTTTAGATTCATAACTTTTACCTATACAGAATTAGCAAGACCACTTAAGAGATAATTCCTTTCCTTACCATTTTATTCATATACCTTGATCTCATCATCAGTATTTGGACCATTTGTAGGTATAGTATATCCAGTTTCAACAAAATTCCAAATTTGAAATCCAAGAGAAACCCAAAAAACCTCGCATCCTTATCTTCTAGAATACATAATCTAGTCCATCAAACAAAGGAACATGTTTCTTATTCACCATCCCAGATCTACCTCAAGTGGTTAAGCTTTCTTCCAAGGAAACTTTCTTTGATACCAATTGTTGAATGCACAAGACAACTAAGAGGTGGGGTGAATTAATTGAACCTTAAAACTTCAAAACTCTGACTAATATTCAGATCCACATTAATTCAATTAACCCTTAATCTGTTAGAATGGTTTATCATGAAAGAAGATAATAGAAATAGAATGAAATCAATACCATACACAAAGAAATGTCATATTTACATGGAAAACCTAGGAAGGAAAATTCCATAGTGAGGTTTAGCTCACAAAATAAAGTAATATCACCACCGATTACAAAGGGATTACTATCAGAGGGCTCACTACCCAAAAGAATGAAAGGCTCACCACCAAAATAGAGAAGAGTGTTACAATGAGAAATCCATCTCAATGCAACAAAAAAGTTCACCACATCACCAACACCTTCACAATCTTACTAAGGAATTGTAGAAACCTTTTGATAACTACATTCAATAATCTAACACATGAAATATCACACTAAACTACACAAATTTGAACCCTACAACTTTGCAATTCATATCACTCACATAACACTCATCTATCTCATCATCCCTTAACAACTCAACACATATTTATACCATCTTCAACCTTGAAAACATTCTCCAAGGCTAGCTATGCACCTCAACTAGGCAAATTTAAATAAGGTCAGTACCAAAACATTTCCGCAGTGGAAAGGAATTAAGGTGGATCAAAACACACCTTAGCTAGGACCTAAATCCACTCATACATGCCATGCCATGCTTCCACAAACATTGGAGTAGCTTCACAATTAGTGTAAACACCAAAGGTAGGTTTAACCTATGTTAACACCATTAAACAATTAAGTATACACACTTCCTCAAATCCAAGGACAACTTATAGACAACACACCATGCTTGAATAAAATATAAAATATTCCATAAACATCATGAAAACTAACAAATTTCTTTGCAAAAACTTTCACCTGAAGAATTGACACACCTAGTACATTCCAACAACTCTAATATGGTTGATGTTAGGATTACATCATCAAAATTACATTTTCTAAGGTGAAGAGTATGAAAATAGGGAATTTGGAAGGGGTTCAAATTCATTCCATTACATTTTTTCCACACTTTAGCAAGCCTATGTGTCAGTGAATGCAAGGTAAACTATAGAAAAAACTTAAAATCATATACCTAAACCATCGAGGAAGCATACTGCAATCTAACATGCTCAAACATGCAAGAGATATGGCTCCATAGGTACTCAGTCTTGTAAAAAGTTAGCAAAGGCTATGTAGGTGTTTGGTCATATAGAATTGGCTCCACAAGTGCTCAGTCCTGTAAAATGTGAACAAAGGTTCTACAGGTGCTCATTCCTATAGAATGAAAGCACTTTACAATTGATCAGTCCTACAAAGGAGGTGCCACAAGTGCTTGGTCATGGAGGCCAAAAATGAAAGAATTTGCAGAGTCTGATTGGTCCTTATAGGTTCTCGATGCGGTCATGCAAGGAAAGCTAGATGAGGTGCTTGGTCTTCCAAGCTTGATTGTAAAAGAAGTTTCATAGGTTCTCGGTCCTGCAAAGTAACATGTTAATCCATAGACAAAACATGTTAGAAAAAAAAAGTCATGCAGACAAGTAGTCATATCTCAAAATAGATAATTGAAGGAGAAGCTTTCATAGGGGTCCCTTAGGAACCCTTCAACATTACAAGGGGCCTACACAAAGGGACCCTTTGTTTGAAAAGTGATGATTTTTTTGCAAATGATCCTATAATCAAGGAATACGTTTGAAAGATCTCTTTCATCAAGGAATCCAAAAAAAATGGCCTTCTTGAAAGTGAGTTTTCCAACTCTTTTTTCTATGAATTTTTTTCAAAAGAAAATATTGCTAAGCGGATCCTAATTGAAGGATGTGATTTTAGGAAAATGCAAAAAATAATAGAAAGGGATTTTTTGGAAACAAAATACACCTTATTGGAAATTAGAGTAGTAGTCCCCCCTTAGGATGGTGCGTGTGAAGTAAAGGATCATGTAACAACCTAAGGAGAGAGAGGAGATCTAGAGATGTTGTGGACCATGATACATGATGAAATGTAGACATGGAAATGTTGTTGCAAAAATGAGGGACAACACATAGGAACCACAACATCAAGAGGCAAGAAAAGAAGAGAGAAATATAAACAAGGAAAAATAATCAAAGACAAAGTGATCAAGAGATAGGGGGATCTAGGAGTTCAGGGTCAAATCAGTTCTTATAGGTAACCCATGAAATATTTTTGAATGAAAGATCATCAGTCCCCAAAGTTTCCAAATTTGAAGAAGAGCACATGAAGACAAAATATAAATAAAAAATTGGGTCAACATGGAAGGGAGACCTAAATGCCCTGAAAACTTTGCATCATCCCCAATTGTCAAAAATCAAGTTACGAAACATAGAAGAATGATGCACATATAAAGGGAGTTTACAACACAATTTCACTCCTATATCTAAGCACCTAAAAGGGTAACAAAGGTCCTTTAGGAACACATAAAAAAAAGCATGGGGGAAACAAAAAAAACACAAATCTAATCTATAGATAAAGAAGAGGCACTCTGCTAGTCCTCATCAACTAGGAGGTAATCGTCCTCCCAATCTACATCATCATAAGGGGAGGGAAGATGATCCTGCACGGCTGGCATAGAAAGAGGATCACACTCCAACTCTTCTATGACAAGAGGTAAGGAAGAAGTACCCTCAAGGACTTCTTCACTCAACTCTTGTGAGATAAAAGTCATTGATCTTGCAAAGATCATTGAAAAAATTCAGGACATCATCTATTGAGTTAAACATGCACTTAATAAGAATACCATGTGTTAACTAAGTGGGAGATGAAAACAGTGCCCAAGATCCATCATCAATCTCATCAAAAAAGATGGTGAAAAACTCAAGAAATTTTGGGGTTCCCTCCATCACCAAGATGGTGCAAGCCAAAGCATAATCCTCTCCTGAAGAAGGTGATCCCTTCTTTTAACATTTTTTGGAAGCAAGGTCATCCTCCAACTTATGCTTCAATGGAGCATGTGGAATCCCCACAAAAGAAGTAGTAGGAAAGGAAGAAGAGGACAAGGCTGCAAAAGACACTATCGTGGTGTTTAGCATGTCCACGGGCTAGGAAAATTGAAGGATGTATGGAAGGGACATTAGAAGAGAGGGATCCATTGAGCCAACAATGAACACCTATACCCTTTTAGGGTGAGAAAACATTCATGAGAGGATCCGAAAACAAAACTCAGGTGATAGGAACTAAAATGGAAGAAACAAAAGGGGGAGGCACATTAGGGGATGTCAAAATAAGAGCTACTAGATCCCTTTCTACTTTCTACAAGTGTAACAACCCTATTTTTCTACTCAAAAGAATAACCAATGTTTTAACCACAAGTGAATAATTCACGAATCCATCACATAGCAATAATTTTTTTTCTTCTAATTCAAAGACTAAATGGACATCTAAAACAACACATATTCAAAAATTTCCATTTGCATTTATAATTGAATATTACAATCTCTCCAAAATAATGACATATATAAAATCTCAAGATAACATCTTCATTACAACCTCCATAAAAATGGATATAAGAGAACATGCATAGCTCAACTGAGCTTCATAAGGAATAGATACACAAATTGGTCCTAATGTTATTGCATTGGTGCATACATTCTAGTTGTCCCCAATAATGGCACAAATATCCCTAAATATCGACCACCAACTAATGAGGAGAAGCATCACTCAAGCACTTTTCCATCAACCATGGACTCAAATGCGGTCCCTCGTACATCTACCACATATGGCAAGATGACCCTACCCTTCGACGAAGAGATTGGTTTGTAAAACTCCATAGAAAATAGCCTTCTTGAGCTCAATGTTGTGCCTTACATAACTAGAATTGTATACATCCTAACTTGTATGGAAATATTGAACTAGCGTGCATAAAAGGTACACAGTGAAATTGATAGTGTAACCAACAAAAAATTACACTAGCTTGGCCAAAGTTTCATATAAAAAGTTTTCCTAGATCACATACACTTCCATATCTCGATTTGTCTCAAGATCATTAAAGACTATGGGGTATGTGCAGGATCATGATGGGACAAATAGTGGCAATATGATGGGTATGTGTAGGGTATGTGGCTGACGACTTTTTTTAACCCAAAATTGATGAAACGAAAAGGGTTTTTAAAGGATATTCTCAGATTTCCACCAATATAAATTATGTTTTACTTTGAATTTAATAAATAATTATTATTCATTTTCTATATGAATTACGACTAAAGTCCTGATTGATAGGGTGATTGAAAAACATCTATAGCTTTCAAACAGTATTACATTTTTTGAATCTAAAACATGTGTCACATTCTATTCTTAGCGTACTATAGGATTAAAAACTAATAATAATTTTATGAAGTTTTGACCAAGCTAAGGTGGTTAGACATACGAGTTTTTATATTTTTTAAAAATTGTAATAAAAAATTCATAATTAATTAGTTACTTGGACAAAAATTGCAAACAAATATGCATCACATCAGGACATGAGTAATCTACTTATATCTAAAATATTATGAAAAAATATTATCATTTTATTGTGGTTAGGGTGGTCAAATAGACACCTACTTCTTATTTTTTCCTTGAAATTTAAGTACTACTGCATTGAAATTTCAAATTTTGACCAAATAGATTTTATTTATTTTTAAATAAGCCTAGTAGTTTAGAAACTACATTCAATTTTCTATAGATTCTATTCTTACATATTTTTGAAATAATATAGATAACTTATTCAAAATTTTACATCAAGTTGCCTAACTATGATTTTTCTAAATTCTCATCGCCACTTAAGGGCCTATTTTTTCCACAATGATCATGCACATACCCTATGCATAAGTAATCCATTCATGAGGTAATCTTTAACCACATGAAGAAACTATTTCTTTTTCAATAAACTATGCATAGCCAATTCCCTTCTTAAGGAAATCTTTAACCCCAAGAACAACCTATGACTATAACATTCCTACTAAGTATTTCAAGTAACTCCTACTTATCGAGTAACCAAATAGCATAATATCATACCATTGAATGACTCTAGTACCAAAGGTATGATCCTAACTATAAAATTCCCCAATAATTAGTTTATCTCAACACTAAATGACTCCATTCAAAAGTGTGAATGAATAACCTCAAATTAAAGTACAACCTCCAACAATAAATGACTTCAATCAAAGTATAATCTTATCAATAAATGACCTTAATCAAAAGAATAATCATATCAAATAAAGACTCTATTTATGAGTGTATTCTTAGCAATAAAAGACTATCCAAAAAGTAGACTTTCATCGATAAAAAGACTCCACGACAAGAGTGTAAAACAACCAATCAAGTAACAGTCCAACTAAATAAGGTAGTCCCACCTATCACTCCAATCAATAGTAATTCACAAATTCAAGTGATCAACTTAATCACATAGGTAATCTCATCCTTAGTTTACCCTAATTCTACGATAAAATTAGCAATCAACAATCATACAGTTCGTGTAGGTTATTCTCAACCTAGGGTTCCAATAAATAATCAAGAAAAACAATGATCAAGTGATTATTCAATTGTTAAATATCAATATGGTTTACATGATGTTGCAACCTATCAATAACGTCATGTATCTTATACCATCATTATTATTGTATTATTAACCTCATTATCCACTAGGGTTTAGCTAGCATAATATACTATCGAATACAAGTTACTTCTTCCATTGGATAATATATTTCCAAGGTAATCTATGAACTATATATAGTTTGGAATACACAATAACTTGAAGACAAATACTTCATAAGGTATTCTAAGCTTCTTCTTTCCCTAGTATATAATACTAATGAATACAATAACTCCTTAATATGGGGTATGCATAAACACTCAATTAAGGTTCATAAGATTTAAATAAGATTATTTCAACCTATAGAAGCAACATAATCTTTCCCTATTCTTAGCAAATCAAAGCATTTTCTAGAAAAAGCACAACATTCAATCTTTTCAAAAATATATAAAATATAAGAGGGAAGAATAGCATGCCTATTAAATGCTAATCCCAAATGAAATAAACTGACTTCCAAGCTCAATCCACTCCAAGACTCTTTCGTAATTTCCCAAATCCACACACAAAAATTCTCTCAGTAACTCTCTCTTAATTCTCCTCACAAACAACTCTCAACTCAAACAAGAATAACTCAGACTAAAAAAAAAAATGCAAGTGAATAATGCATCCAAATGAAGTTATATAGAAATATGAGACTTAGTTGGCTATAAATAAGCTATGTTGAATGACACTTTTTAGCAATAAAGTTTAACTCAACAACTAATTCCAATAGGTGGCAACATTTAAAATCATTACACATAAGAATAGAGAAGTAGATCGATTGAAACAAAGACAAAAATAACTAAGCTAAAAAATGCAAGGTGAAAGATAAATAGGTTGACTCCAAATATGCTAGCTTTAATGTGAGTTATTCCACATTTTACTTGGTCTTCCATCGCTGGACAAAGATTACAGTTTAGACTTCTAATTACAATGCAGTTTTCATACATTGGCACCACCTACATTTTCTATCATGCATTTTGGTGTTTTTTTTGTTTAGACCAAATCAATATTTAAATACACTTCAAACTACCTTCACTTCTATTTGACTAAGTCTATTATCCTTCCCACGTGCCCTCTATCATATTGCGTTCTATTTGCAAACATGGTAATTAATGATAAATTTCCATAGTGCTTCCTACATACACAAGAAGTTATTTACTCCATGCATATTTTATATATTGAATTGGTCTTCAAGTCTACGTGCTACCTTTACTCATCATTTAAGGCTTCCTGCAATGTTATTATCTTGTGCGCAACTTATTCTTTATCACTGGCTTTTGCATTTTTGTATAATGTTCACATTTTGGTCTAACATACTTTTTCTCTCATGTGCTAAGCTCATTATCATGTGATGCCTTATCCTCCTACATCCTCCTACATGGTTGGCTTTACCATTTCTCCTTTCACGGAAGCAATGGACTCTCATCAACTTGTCCTCCTTGTTTTGTTGGATTTTGAATTTGATATCATTATCATTTTAAATGAATCGCATTCTCTTTTAAATATAGAATAAGGTTTAATAAAGTTGCACTATAGTTTTTTTTTTTGGTGATATTTAAAATACATTAAAATTTAAAGCAAGTATATATATATAAATTTTTTTTCACATTAATATTGCCTATATTTAGTTTCCAATCAAATATATATTTAAATAATTATATATACGTATATACACATATACATATATTTTAATATACCCATATTATCACTTTAATGTCTAATTCAAACACATATAATCACATTTTTAATGACTGATATATATATATATATATATATATATATATATATATATATATATATATATATATATATATATATATATATATATATACATGTGGTATATGTCTAATTGATTTCCCCATGCATCTGATGTACTCGTGCAGGGGTTATCATTTCTACACACACACAGATATATATATATATATCTTAATCATTGATTATTAAATACATAAGGAAGAAGTCACACATAAGACGAGAGACTCAAACAAATTATGGTCAATCAAGAAAGCAAAGAATAAAAGCAAAGTCATTCAATTCAAAAAGCAACCTATCTCAACCAAGGTCGACTACCCAATCATTCCATTAAGTCAAGACTATGACCAAAGGAACTTACCAGATTCCCAAACTAGTGACTTGACTTAACCAACTAAAAGTAAGTGTGTGTAAGCTCAGTTAGGTTTCATTAAGGGTTACCCAACAAACCACTTCTCTTGAGTGATACTTCCCCTACATCTAGCTTAGTCCAACACTAAGGTAGTTATACTTTCATAATAAACCCATTTGTATCAAAGCATTAGAATATTCACATTGCAATACATAGCATTCCACTAATTCAAAACATATTCATTCTTTAGAATTCAATATAACCTTATTGCATATTCCCATATCTCATTCACTTAACAAACATATTAAAGTCACAATTTACATTTATCAATATTTTCACCCATAATGGTAAAAGTAACATGGTAACTATGAAACTAGATGTAATAATAAGGAAGCTTGCTTAGCAGCTAGAGCCTTCCTTCGGTGCTTATGCTCACATCTAAGCTGATTTTTTGAGATCTAGGAACTAGAACTTGCTACTTGAGAAGGAATAAGAGGATCATATTCTTCCATAAGCATGTCCTCCACAAACCATTGCTAGTGGAAGGGAATCCTCCTAGATGGGAGCAGAAGTAGGAAGCATCAGAGTAGAAAAAACAACAACAGGTAGAGAAGTAGACACAAGTACCTTAGTGGTGGGCCTCTTGTCATTCACTGCCTAAGGGGCGGGAGCGGTAGGAGGTTGTGGATGTTGAGCCAAAGCGAAAACTCCATGAGATCCCTTCCCCTTACCATAGAAAATGGGCTTCGACACCGTGGGTAAGATGGGAAGTTCAAATACTTGACACTTGGCCTTCCACGAAGCAGGCACCATTAGACTCCCCATGCAAGGCATGGGAGCAGAGGAAAAAGGAACCACAACAAGGAAAGAGGAAGAAGCAGATGAAACAATAGAAGAAGAGGAAGGCTCTAGGGCATGAGCAGACTTCCACTTCCCCTTTTGTTGAGATGAGAAAGAATCTTGCTACTGTGCAATCATAGAACCTTTGACTAAAATGGTGTAAGGGGAGATGGGATAGGTCACCTTCGGTAATATTCCCATGTTCTTGTATTTGACATAGGTCCAATACAACAAGTCTATTCTTGGAGGAAGTGAACTAACCAAAGCAGGCCAAAAGTGGTCTAATGAGTAGTAGCCCCCATGTGAGACTAGGGGTTTATATCTAATGTCATGTACAACATGCATAGAGCTCTCATGAGAAAACATTAAACACTTATGAATCACTAAAGTGACTACATTAATGGAAACTAGCCATGGGATGCCTAGTTTATCTCTAAACAAGTTTGACTACGTGATGACATTAAAAGGAGAATTTATAGTCTTGGGTCCTACCAAGACTAATAGAGTGATGGAACCAATTGGGGGGAATGATATTCCATCATGTGTATGTATTATGCTCTTTGATTCAACATACCAATCCTTAAGCAAGAAATTTATCATCAGCGTCTCCTTTATTATAACATTCTCACAACATATGGGATCAACTAGAACACCAATCATGATGTTCTTGTTGATGCGAGTGGAAATGTACATAGGAGAATTATCTCTATTCATGTTCATAGGTAGGTCCTATGATGTAAACCTTATAGTGGGTGATCCATTCATAGGAAAAGGATGAATAGGGAGATGCATAAAAGAGGCCGTATTTACGTACTTCAAGAGGACTTCCTCAAAATACCCCCAAAGGTTCAACAATCAGATGGTTAACTATCTAGATTTCACTTCCCAATGTCTAGGGATCCTTCTAACTACATAGCTAGGGGTCATAGGTTGGGTTATGAGGCTATGCAACCTACAACACAAAAACCTACAATATGCCTAGAATATGAGACATTTATCTATAGAGTCTCCTCTTATAACATTCACATGAAACATGGGATTAACCAAAACACCATTCATGATGTTCTCACTAATGTGAGTAGGAATATACAAAGGAGAAGGCTCTATGTCCATGTTCATAGGCAGGACCTACGATGTAAAATTTATAGCGGGTGATCCATTCACAAGCTAAGGAGGAGGAATAGGAAGATGCATAAAAGAGGAAATTTTTACATACTTCGAGATGAATTCCTCAAGATACCCAAAAATGTTCAACAATTAGAAGGTTACCTATCTATATTTATCTTCCCAATTTTTAGGGATTCTTCAAATTATGCCACTAGGGGTCATAGGTTGGGTTGTGAGGCTATGTACCCTACAACACACAAGCCTACAATGTGCTTGGAATATGAAAGAAGGTTCCTTCAACACTACAAAATGGAACCAAAATAGTTCATGTTAGGTTTACCAAAATGTAGATGAGGGGGACTCATTGTTATGAGACCCTAGGTCATGGGAGGGTCCTAACCAATAAGCTAACTTGATCTACCTCAAGCTTGCTAAATGATTATAAATGGTTAAGTGGTTAAGGTCAAAAGGGAAGAGAAATTTGGTTGCTAATGTCCTTCTACTAACCTAAATGTTTTAGGGAGTAAAATGAGTTGATTCTCAAAGTTCAATCTATGACTCAGATAGCTCACTACCTAAGGATGGTAGTGGAGGACACAGACTCCAATGTGATATGCTAGTGTTTTAGTAAGTAACTAGCATACGTATAGACAAAGGAATTTTGAGATAGATAAAAACACAAGGAATCACATTAGTAGATTGATTAATAGATTTTATGCTATAAAAAAATGTAAAGAGAGTATGAAAATGAAGTACAAAAAGAAGAATACTTTAACTAGATATGCTGAAATTGACAAAGGAAGGATAAGAAAGTGATACTAAACTTCGTGCAACTTGACTCTTTGAATAGATCCAACCAAGGAATACCTATACACACAAGATGAAGGAAAATGTTGGGGCTATTTTTAGTGGAATCCCTTAGTTAGTCCCCTTCTTTGGTGTTTCCACCTCCACAGACATCCAAATAGCAATGTTGTAGAAAATGATAAAGAGAGTATATTGAAAATGGAAGTGTTGAGAAATACACAAAACACAATATGCTACTATGTAACACAAGGATGAAAAAACTAGTAACAATGGTTGATATCACCTTCAAAGCCACATGCTCTCAAGGAAATTAGAGGAAGGAACAAGCTTGCAAGTTATCCAACAATGTTGTCACAACAAATAAAGTGGAGAAGCCAAGAGATCAGTAGCTTGCAGCTACAATGGATGTGATGGTGAAGCTTGAAAGAGTTCAGCCAAGTGTGTATAGGATAAATGGAATGAAGGGATAGGAAATTTAAAAGGAAAAATGGAGGCAAAGGATCCATTCTACATTAGTCATGGGGGAAAGAGGCATTACAATTTTCATCCACTAGAGAAACGTAATGCCTCTACAGATCCTAGAGGTAGGAACCCTATGAGGATAGCAACACAGTGTGTGGATTTTTGCATGGTGTATGCATGTACTTAACAAAATTCCTACACCAACACAAAAAAAGTGGTAAAAATAAAAGGAAAGGTTGTGGATGTTGGGATTGCATCATCAAAATTACATTTTCTAAGATGAAGGGTATGGAAATGGGGAATTTGAAAGGGGTGCAAATTCACACCATTACAACCATAAAAAATAATTGAAACTTTTCCACATATCTTAGAATATGTATCATCACCAAACCTAAAAATTCCTCCATATTATTCAAGTTTAACAAAATTACTCTTGTCATTGGTCATATGATTAGAGCATTCACTATCAATTATCCAATAGTTCTTCTATTATCTAGCATAAAAATAAAACACCATAGTTCCTTCACTATTAGTAGTAGCTTCTAGAGTAATTTCCTTCACACATCTATCAAAGCTAGTAGAAGTAGTTTCATGTTTTAAAGCCATGAACAAGCATTTTCCATCCTCATCATCCCCCGATTCAAAATCATTATCAGATATACTGGCATCTTCTCTAACATAATAGTTTTTCTTAATCATCTTATTTTTTCTCATCCTATTTTTGTCATTGAAAGCTCTATTTGGACATCTTGAAGCATAATGACCTATCTTTCCACAACTAAAATGTTTGAAATGAAACTTACCTCTATACTTTCAAATATCATTTTTCATTCTTTTCACTAAGTTAGCTTCCACATCATCAAGATCCTCCTAATCCGACTCCACAGTCTTTTATGATTTTCTAGCATTAAAAGTAGTCTCAACTTTTGCACTACTTGTACCAAATTCTCTCATTTGAAAATCAATTAAAGAACCATACAACACATCTCTAGTCTATTGGTTCAAATTTTGTAATTTCTCAATAGAAAAAAATTTATGACTATAAGATTTAGGAAGAGTTCTAAGTAGCTTCTTTACCAATTCTTCTTTCTATTCTCCACCAAGACCTCTGATGCCATTTTCAACTTCATCCACATTTGCAAGTAGCTTGTGATGTTAAATCATCTTTAGACATTCATAGTGTCTCAAACATGATCTTCAAATTCTGCATCTTAGCTTTCTTGACCTTTTCATCTCCTTCATAAATACTTTCTAACTTTATCGTAATTTCTCTACTACTTTTTCAGATTCATAAGGATTTCCAATTTAGAATTAGCAAGACCACTTAATATAGAATACCTTTCTTTACCATTGTTTTCATAGGCTTATCTCATCATCATTCTTTGGACCATTTGTATGTATAGTATATCGAATTTTATCAAACTTCCAAAATTCAAATCCAAGAGAAACCAACAAACCATCCATCCTTGTCTTCCAAAATGCATAATTTGATCCATCAAACAAAGGAACATCTTTCTTATGTGCCATCCAAGATCTACCTCAAGTGGTTAAGCTTTCTTCAAAAGAACCTTGCTTTGATACCAATTGTTGAATGCACAAGATAACTAAGAGGAGGGCGAATCAGTTGAACCTTAAAACTTTAAAAACCTCACTAATATTCAGATCCACATTAATTCAATTAACCGTAAATTAGGTATAATGATTTATCATGAAAGCGGATAATAGAAATAGAATCAAATCAATACCATACACAAAGAAACACTAGATTTACATGGAAAACCCAAGAATGGAAAAATGATGGTGAGGTTTAGCTCACAATATAAATTATTATAAACATTGATTATAAAGGGATAACTACCCAAAGAAAGAAAGTCTCACTACCAAAATAGAAGAGAAGATAGAGAAGAGTGTTACAATGAGAAATCCATCTCAATGCAACAAAAAATTCCACCACAACAACACCAACACCTTTGCAGTCTTACTAAAGAATTGTAGACACCTTCTAATCATTGCATTAAGTAATCTAACACATGAAATATCACACTATAATGTGTAAATTTTCACGCTACAACTCTACAATTCATATCACTCATATCACACTCATCTATCTCATCATCCCTCAACAACTCAACTCATATTTATACCATCTTCAACCTTGAAAACATTCTCCAAGGTCAACTATGCACCTCAATCGTGCAAATTCAAATTACGTGAGTACCAAAAAATTCCTTTGGTGGAAAGGAATGAAGGTGGAACACAACACACCTTAGCTAGGCCATAAATCTACTCATACATGCCATGACATGCTTCCACAAACATTGAAGTAGCTTCATAATTAGTGTAAACACCCAAGGTCCGTCAAACCTATGTTAACACCATTAAACAATAAATACAAAATTCCCCAAATCCAAGGACAAATCAAAAACAACACACCATGCTTGAATAAAATTAGAAATATTCCACAAACATCCTAAGAACCAATAAATTCCTTTGCAACAACTTTCACCTAAAGAATGTACACACCTAGTACACTAAAGAAAATTTTCCATACACTACAACATAGGAAGCCAAATTTTGAAGCACCAAACCACACAAAAAATCATCTGAAGAAAGATACAAACACTATCAACACCCTTCCAAATTCATCAGACCTAATACCACTATGTGGAGAAATACAGAGAAAAAACATTTCTCTTAGACACCTCGGCAATACATAGTTCACACACTGGTGAACACAACTTCCTCTACACAACAATGCAACACACCAAATTCTAGATGCAACACCTTTGAACACCTCTATTTAACATATCCAACCCTACAACCAAATCCTCATCATAGAAGAAATGTGGAGCCAGACTAGAATGTTAGTCTATAACATAGAACACCATTGCAACACATTGTTTCCTCTTTTTATTCAAATTTTCTCAAAAGCACTTGGAAACCAAGAACCAAAGACACATTCTCAACATCTTCAGCACGTCCTCATCACCACCAAGCCAACTATCACATAACTCAACCATACATCCAGAGAAAGAGGCTTATCAAAGAAACACTGGAGGTTGACACTAGTAGCTTACTAGTGACAACATAATGCGATTATCAAAGCATCATCAGAGACAACATCAACTCAATACCAACTACTCACACTCTTGTAACAATATCTCTCTCACATAGTTGACACCAATGATAACACCAACTACACATACTTGCAACAACTACTTACCCCTCTCTCTCTATTCTTCTCTCTCCATGATATCTTCTCTCTCTCTCTCTCTCTCTCTCTCTCTCTCTCTCTCTCTCTCTCTCTCTCTCTTCGCTCTTTGCTCTCTAGGTCATTCTCTCACTTACACCATCTCTCTCCCTCCCCTCTCTAGGTATAAAAAATTTAGGGTTTAGCGTTGAGGGAATAGAGTTTAAGGTTGATGGTATAAGGTTTAGGGTTGAGAGTATATATTTTATGGTTGATGGTTTAGTATATAGGCTTTGGGAGCTAGGGTTGAGGGGTAGTGTTTATTTTGGATGGTATAGGGTTTAGGTTATTTGTTTTAGGTGTGAGGGAATATGTTTTATTAAAGAGGGTATAAATTATATGGTTGAGAGTGTAAGGTTTATGGTTGAGGGTATTGGGTTAAAATTTGAGGGTATAAGGTATAGGGTTTACAATTGAGGTTATAGGGTTTAGGGTTTAAGGTATAAGGTTGAGGGTATAGGGTTTAGGGTTGCAGGTATTGGGTATAGGGTTTAGGGTAGAGGGTTTATGGTTAAGGGTATAACTATAGGGTTGAGGTTATAGGGTTAAGGGTTGAGGGTATGGAGCTTAGGGTTGATAGTTTAGCATATAATATTTAGTTCTTAGGGTTGAGGGAAAGTGTTTAGGGTTGACTGTATAGGGTTTATGGTGGAGGGTATAAGGTTGAGGGTGTATATAGGGACATATATGTGCATTATGTGATAGAGGATTTTATCTTACATATAGTAATAAAGGGATTATCCATCATTTGAGTCTTTGGTAAATCTATCAATAAATAAGATTAATATCATACAATTAAGGACAATATTTTGTCTAGTATTCACAAGAGTCCAACATAGTTATCAAGGTTATTATTTGAATCCAACCCTATTAGTTTTCAACTTAATTTGTTCTTTCTTCTTATGGAGAATTTTGAGATGAGAATATTTGAGGTAACTAGACCACCTTTGATGTTGAACATTCTCTAAAGTTTCTTATATTTAAATAAATTTAAGAGGCTTCTGATCTATGTGAATAACAATCTCTTTCCCCAAGATATATAATAATTCCATTATTTAGAGGCTTGAAAAATGGATATAACTCCTTGTTATACATGGGGTTCCTATACATAACATTAGATAAAATATCACTACATGTTAGGTAATTAGATGACCACTTTGAGTTAAAACTACTCCATGTGCATATTTGGAGGCATCAACTTGAATTTCAAAGGACTATTTTAAATAAAGAAGTAGTATAGCTCTTAATAAAGTATCTACTTCAATTGTGTGAATGGTTGTTATAGTCTCTCTATCCAAGGGAATTTTTCTTTTACTCTCTCTTGAATGCTTGGTTCATAGGCCATGCCAAGTATGAGAATCCTAACACAAACCACCAATAAAATTTGGGAGGATCTTAAAATTATATGATTTTCTATTTTATTTTTATGATGTGTCCAATCTCTAATTACTATTAGTATAAATAGTGTTTTTATCCATCTAGTTAGTTAATCACCTTTCTAAGATTGGTCTATTCACACTTATAGCTTGAGTTTACTTATATTTTTTACGATTCTATCTCACTTCATAACATTCATATATGTCGTTATCACTTTACACAGCTACTGCATCCCTACTTGTCACTTGCTCACACACTTTTCAAGTGAGGTCACAAGTGTTGCACTATAGAAGGGTTAGTTAATTATTCAGTCCTACCTTCCCACCTCATCTATCTTTCCTACATATGCAAGGTTTCTCATTGTATATTTACACTCTTCATTTGTATGATAGATATTCTATTGTTTTTATCATTTCACTTGTGAAAGGTTATCATTTTGAGATCTTTGATCTTGAAATTCTCCAACATGGTATTAGAGCCATTAGAACACTTTCCTTCTTGCATCAAAGTGAATCTCACACATATCGCTATCCCTAGCCCTATCAATGAAGCATCATGGAGTGAAAAAGGCACCACCATTGCATCCAAAAGGATCTAGAAAAAAAAAACTTTTTTTCATCAATTTTAGTAACTTTTCTTTTTTTGCATTTTTTTGGGCCTTTATGCCTATAGTACAAAAAGTTGTGAAAAAAAATAAAAAATTAGTAGAGGGCCAATCTACTAATTTATTTTTTTTGGCTATTTTTTCCGCTTTGTAGGAAATTTGTGCCTTGTTATACTTATTTATAAGTAATTTATAGGTACATTTCAACCTAGTTTTAGCCCATTAGCTTTTTCTGCAAGTTTTTATGTTCAAGTTTATGTATACAACAAGGTCTACAATTAACCTATGGTTTTCCTTGCTGATCGACCAAGAACCATCACTTTTAGGAATTCATGAGAAACCTTCATCACAAGTATATTCACAAGTATTGTTGCATTTTTAGTTCCTTTATGCAGGTGTTGACATCTCCATAGCAGACACATTCTCCATATCACAAAGTATTTTCCTATAAGGGTTTCAATAAAGGTGCAGGTTATATATGCCCTCTCCTAATGGCATCTCAGGCAACCAACAAGCCATCATACAACACCTCATTCTATGTGTGGATCTATTCTTTGTTCAATTGGAACCATCCAATGACCTCTATATTCAACATTTGAATTGAACTTGTCAACAACCAACACAACTTTATGTCATTTGTGGGAGAAAATAAAATGTTTTAACTCACTTGGCACAACAACTATATTTGTATCTCAAACTAGAAATCAAAGGTGTAGGTTCTTGAATGCTTGTTGACCTACCCTCCACATGCCATCAAAAAACCACCTCTTGCATAGTGACTACAAAATTTACTATTTGGGCATTTAGATCAATCACAACTTTCTTAATAAAATATTTCATTATTAATGTTGGTGCATAATTACAAGTCTTGAACACAACATCTATAGTTATACTAGATATTTTATGAAGTGAAAATTCCTCCACTAAGGGTTACTTGCATTTATCTTTGATTCCTCTTTACCAACTCCACATGTGTGTTCTTTTGTATCTTTCCTTTTACTTGGTCATTTGAGCTACTCCTTGTCATCTAGTCAACTATACACACCGGATCAGGTTACTCTATTTTAAAGTAGTGCAAATCCCCCTATCCATATCTTGGGTTCATTTTTCCATAGGAAACTACTAATGTGCCTAGAGGTGGCATCTATGGCCTCCAAATCAAAGAGCTTGTAAGGTGGTTTTTCTTTTTCTTTTTTGCATAACTATAAATTGGGGTATTTTTTTAGTGTAAATAATTGTTGGAAAGATCTTTTCATGATGATCACTTTACTCTCAAGAAGTTTTGAAATTTTTGTTTTTTAATATCATTTGTATCCTCTAAATTCTTAATTATAAGAAAATTTTGATGGGGCATAAAAATCGCCCTAGTTATCAAATATTTACAAACTTTTTTCTATTTCTACCAAAATTTCATAATAAATTCATTTTTTCTTGTAATTTGAAGATTTATATTACCCATTTTTCATAAATTGTAAAACTCATTGTGCATTATAAACAATTGATTTGGCATCCAATCTTCACACAAATTGTAAAAAAATCACGCACATTGTTCTAGGGGCTATTTTTTAGCAATAATAATTTTAGGGGATATACTTGCATTTCACATTGATATTTTCTAATCATTATACCATATCTAGAAATTGAAAATTGAAGTTCACATATTGTTGGAGTAATCAACATAAGGTTGATATTTTTCCTCAAACATCACATTCTCTTATCCAACTCCTTTTTAGGATTACAAATATTGAATGGCTTGTTACTACATTTGAATCCAATATTGACTCATCCACGAGTTTCGTTATTTCTTTGCATCAAAATATTGCTATTATTGTTCTGAATCTACCACATTGGGATGTATATCTACCAAACATCATATATTTGTTTTTAGAATCTTGGATTATAGATTTGGAAGACACCATTGAGGAAATTCATCTCCTATACAATGTTAGCTTCAATGAAGTTGCATCACCATTCAAGAACCATCTTTGGATATTTCTCTTTCCTTGCCTACATTAGCTTCTATCATGACTGATTATGCAAATATTCATGAGTTGACCTATATGGATCAATCATAATCTATGTTGACATCATCTACACTAGCATCAAATTCTCATCAATCTAGTTATAACCATGCATCTATCATCCCTTTTCCTGAATCAAATATGATATATAATCCATCTTATCAACTAAAATGAAAGAATTTTTTTTTGATTATCAACACAATGGAGTGATGAACAATGGACCTATTTCCCTAGTTTCATTCAAAATTTATGCTATAAAATTCAAAGGAGGAACAAAAATTGAGTCTAACTGAAATAGTAATCAAAAGGGAGATCTAGAAAGGAAAAAAAAAATGTGTACCTTTCACCAAAAGTCACCTTTTTAAGTTCACTAAGGACTCATTCACCCTATGGCTAATGGGTCCTATCTAGGGTTTCTAGAAAATGCTTTCAGGGTTTTGTTCTACTTAGTCTACACTCCCATTTTCTAGGTGTTTTGTGTCAAAAAGTAAGAAATAAAATCTGTAAAAGAGTTTCCATGATTTGATAAATTTTCTTACAACTTTGAAAACTTTGCAACTTCCTTCAATTTTTCTCTTCAATTGATCTTCAACCTAAAATCTTCAATCACACATTAAAGACAGAAAAAAATTGTTTGTTAGTGAATAGGGGTTTTCCTTGGTCAAACCTCATTTTGGTAATTAAACCTTGAAATGAAATACAAAAGCATGAAGGAATGATGAATGAAAAAATCAATGTAACAACTCACCAAACCTTATTTGAACCTTGGAGAGAAAATCTATAAACTTGAATGAAGTGGACTCAATGAATTTAGATCTTGATCATGAAAGTTGATTTGAAACAATGTCTTTGAATAATTGAATAGATCTTGAAAAATGCATCATCATATTAGCTCAAACAACATGCATGATGCAAGAAATATTTGACATGATGAATGAATCTTGATTTCTGCAATAATTTTCTTCAAATCTTCCCTTGAATGCCTTGAAATTTTATTGAATACTCCTATAATTCTCTCTTGAAAGTGTTATTAAGATAACTTGAATTTGGTAGGATCTTAGGATTGAACATAGTGAAATAAACTTGTATTTATATGAATTTTAACATTAATTCCAAAATTCAAATATCACAAGTTGACATTGAATTGTAGATTTCAAACCATTAAAATACCACCAAAAACATATTTTAAAGGGGGGTCCTAAGTCTAACTGAGGACCCATTTTCCATAGGGCAAGTGGTTCCTAGGCTACTTACCTAGGACACACATTGAGCAATGTTAAACTTTATGTAAAAGTATGGCCATAGGTCTAAGTGAGGACCCATTCGCCCTATGGAAAATGGGTCATAGGTCACTTAAGTAGGAAACACATCTTCTAAAGTCAAGTGTTTTGTAATGGAATTTATGAATGTCAGATTTTATCCCTTGAAACTTGTATTTCATTTGGCTTGGATTTTAATTAAAGAGGCCAATTAGGTAAAATTAACCTCAATTAATTAATAAAGTGCTAGATTAATGTGAAAGTGTAAAGATACACCTTACAGCATAAAAAAAAGGCACAATTAAGTCCATTTTATTAAAAGGGCCCTAAATTCAATTTGAATATGAAAAACATATTAGAGTTCACTAAATTAAGGCAAAATTAGGCTCATTTTATTATTAATTATTTCCAAATTAAGTGTGAAAAAGGGATACTTTTTCCTCCACTACATTTTCCCCCCACTTTAGTGAGAGGATGACCCCATGTCAAACTCGCACTAAAATAGACATTCAAGACACTTATGTATGTACCAATGACAAAGATACACAAGCATACACCATCAAAAATCAGGAAGATCAATCCTAGACTATCCAATGTGATGTGGAACACATCTAATCCATCAGTTTTGTCTTCTTGTGGTCACTCCGGGGTAGTGGAACTTTAGGCTGCCCACTAGGAGAGTATCCCAAAAGGGTGGAAAATAAGAGAATCATATTAGACTCCCATACCATATCAAAGTTATCTTCCTGACAACTTCAATAAGGTGCCACAATGCTAGGAAAGGCTCCACAAGAAAGCAAGGTGTGTTATTCTAGGAGGCCTTGAATTTAGAGTTCAAGCTTCATAGGGCTTCACAAGTTGCATTATGCTAAACACCTATAATGAACAAGGAAAGGCTCCATAGGAAAGCAAGGTGTGTTATGCTTGGTGGCCTTGAATTTAGAGTTCAAGCTTCATAAGGCTAACAAGTTGTGTTATGCTAACAATTATGAAAAAAATGGTAGTAATTTTTTTTTTTGCTCAAAGGGATTTTGTTTAGTTCATGTAAGGTCTTCTTCTTAAGGAACATTGTGTCTAATGTCTCAAAGAGAGGACAAGTCAAGAGTAAAATATTTGCAACTTAGGAAATGCAATGCGTTGCATCAACACTAAGAGGAAAGTCATACACTAAGAAATATCACACTCTTGGAGGACATAAAACCCAATGAAACCACCAAGAAAAGGAAGCATCACAAGAAGAAAGAAAATTAAACCATGAAACATGAGAAATTTTGAAATATATTATCGATTTATGCCCCCACTTTAAAGCAGTTGCTAACACCATTGTTGTGAGAAATTTCTTTAAAGTAGCCAATTTTCAATCCTAAGACATGAGATATTACTCAGAAAGCCCTATGCCAAGTCATATATTTCTAAAATAAAGCTACAAAATGAAAAAGGGAGGAGAGGTTTCCCCAGAAAATACATAAGGGATCTATAGATTCAGGGTCAGTATGTCTTTGCTACAATGTTGTCATAGAGCTCAAAAATGTCACCATTCCCTAAATACTCATATAACTAGAAGAATGACACAAAGAGAGTGAAAACAAAGAAAAATAATTTTGGGTCAACATGGAAGACACCTAAATGTCTCAACGCCTTGCGTCATCCCAAAAAGGAAAACACAAGACAAGTAAAAAGATAAAATATTTATGACATAGAGAAGAATGTAGATACAAATAGAGGAATGCACAAAAAGAGAGAGAGAGTTACATCAAACAAACATTATGGGGGATCACATAAAGAAACATGAAAAATAAAACAAAGAAAAATACTAGTAAGGCACATGCAAGTCAGTCTATAGTAGGTCATCCACATCCCAATCTTGATCGGTATATACGAAAGGTGGAAAACTAGCCAAAGGGACAACATGAAGTACCAGAACTAGGAAAAAGCTATCTAACCCCTTTCCCCCACTAAGTGCAAGACATGGATGAGTCAAGATGGGTGATGAGAATAAGCTCCTTGTGATAAAGAGAATTATTTGAAATTAATGCAAACCATGTAATAGTGAGGATGCTATGAACCCACAACTATTATATGTCAAGGAGAAACATGCATGCAATTTCTATCCAACTATTGTGTTATAATAATTTGCATCATCAGAATGAAAGTCACTCAATATCATTTTCAATGCATGACACTCATCAGTAAGATGCCCAAGAGTTCTATGATATGTGCAATAACTCATTTTTTTCTTAGGTATACTACTTTTACTATGAAGTGGCAGTTTGATGAAACCTTTTTAAGGAGGTGCTCCATCTTTCATTCAGTTTTTGTTTGAGTATGTAAGAAGTGCCATTTTTTGAGTTTGTAAGGTTTTTGTTGCTTCCTTGATTCACCAATTTGTTGAGGTAGATGTTGAGGAGGATGACCTAAGATGATCCTATCATACTTGTGAGGCATTGGTTGTTGCTTAGGAATGAGGACACTTATGTCGGGAGGAGGATCTTGATATCCTAATCCTTTTTTTTCTTCAATAGGAAGTTTCTCTAAAAGTTTGTGAATTTCATGCTCATTATTTATGTCACATCCTTCTTTAGTTAAAATCTTAAACCCTTGGCCATAAGTCTCTTCAAGGTTTATGGGAGTGTTGGTCCCTTTAATAATGTAAGATGGATGGGTATCCACTTGATTAGAGGAGCTAGGTTCACTCATTATTGGAAGTTTAGGCTTAGTTTGTGACTCAATTTTAGGATGAAAAAGACCAAAATTATTAATTTGTGTTGGTTGTTTCATGGAAGGATATAAGGATGCATTATTCTCAAGATTGTTAAGGAAATCATTTATGAACTCATGTACATGGCTAGAATCATCTTCTCCAATGATGTCAACTTCATGATGACACGCATTAGGAGTTGGTTGAGCATGGTTAGAGTCAATTGCATTAGGATCATTTCCAAAAACACAACTTGAAACATTAACCAAGGAGAACATGGAAGTTTGCACACATTGCTAAAACACTTGTCCAATTTCAGATTTTTAGATTTAAAATAAGGTAATTTTCTGATTACACTATGCAAAAATATGAAAATGAAGTCTTGTAAATCCAATTTTAAATCACACAATGCACTAAACTTACCAAATTAAGCTAGATATGACCAAATTAATGAAACATAAATTCTGCAAATTCTAATAGAAATCTAAAAATAACAAACAAGAATGCATAAATGAATATTTAATGCCCAAAAACTCATAGTATGACCTTGATCAAGGAATCATTCACCCTAGGGTGAATGGGTCCTAAGTGAGGGTTTTGAAACTAAGTTTTTACAAATTTTTGTATAATTTACAATGCTTTCTAGATTTAGTTTGATACAACAAGTTTTAGTTTCAATTTTCTATGAATTCAATGTGGAATGCAAGTGCAAAATGTGATAAAATGACAACCTACAAAAGCTAGTTTGACAAGCAATTGTGGTCACCGAAAAACTAACCCTTCTACTTTTTCTGACTCATTTGGGCCCTCCTTGTGACTTTTGTATCTAAGGGTAAATTTTAGGTTTAATTTGAAGTTTAGTTTATCAAATGAATTAAAAGCATATACCCAAAGAACTATGAAGCACAAAGGAAATTAAATAAAAGAACGACTATGTACCTATTCCTCGAATCTTTCATGATTACCTCCATAGCACCTCCTAGCTTGCAGCATGTGATTGATGCCCTCAGATTGGGTGTGTGAGCATTCCAACTATGAAATTGTCCTATGCGAGTTTTGATGGATTTATAAAATAAATGCCTATGTCTATGCCTATGAAAATATTGAATCTTAATGCAAAATAGCTCTAAGTATAAATGAGTCAGAATAATGTAATCTATGTGCGTAAGTGTGTAATCTAAAAATGAGAGAAAAATAACATTTTATAGAAAATGCCATTTTGAATGAACAGACAAGATCAACTTTCGACAGAGACCTAAAATTAGAGGAAAAGATTTAATCTGACAATCCCTAATCAGGGTTAGGCAAAAATCATTAAGCGAGTGGTTGAGATGTCATCTGAGAGGATCGAATCGACAGTGGAGAATAAATGAGATAATTAATTAGAAAAATAAAGATTTTCGAAAATCAAGAAGATAAAGACTGCCTGATTTGTGAGATTCAAAAAATCAAGAAGATAAGAGTTGAACTGAAGATCATATTTGAAAAATCAATAATCTACTCGATTACTTTATTTTTGGAGGAAAGTTACCATTTTGAATTTAATTAATTCAAAATATGGATTTTGTGAGATAATAAATAATCAATTTTCAGATTATTTACTAAAATGAACTGATAGTTGAGAATGTGAAATCATTTTAAATAATTAACTTATTTAAAATGAGAGAAATGTTAAATTTGGCAATTAAATAATTAAAGATAATTGTTTAATTTAGAAGATAAGATTAATAATTAAATAAATTCATTTAATTATGAGGATTAGTGACATATTAAATAAATAAATAAGATTCATTTATTTAATAATCAAGAAGAATAAATGAATAAAGATAATTAAATAAATTTAGAAATTTAATTAATCAAGGGGAGACTTAGACAATTAATGACGTATTTAATAAATAACTAAAATTTATTTATTTAATAATCATGAAGAATAAAAGGACATGAATTAATTAAATAATTATGAATTATTTAATCAATAGTCGAATGTGGACCAAGGACATAATTAAATGTCATAATTATGCTAGGACAGAAGTGGTAAAAATAGAGCTTGCAGGCCTAGGTCATTTTTATGTGTCTACATTTTTCCCCTCTTTGTCATAATGTAGCATGTCACATTGTGACAAAGAAAATAAGTCAAAAATATGCCCCAATGTGATTGCATCATTTGAAAACCTGAATGCGTCGCGATGCATCAAATGCATCACAATAAAAAGCGAATGTGTCACCTCGTACCTGTACCTGCAAAAATGACAGAGAACAAACAAAACCGTACAATAATAATAAAAAGAAATAGAGTTTGGTTCACCAATGTATCTAAGGGTAAATTTTAGGTTTTATTTGAAGGTTAGTTTAATATAAAATGAATTGAAAGCATATACCCAAAGAACTATGAAGCACAAAGGAAGTTAAATAAAAGAACGATTATACCTATTCCTTGAATCTTCCATGATTACCTCCATAGCACCTCCTAGCTTACAACATGTGATTGATGCCCTCAGATTGGGTGTGCGAGCATTCCAACTATGACATTGTCCTATGCGAGTTTTGAAGGATTTATAAAATAAATGCCTGTCTATTCTTATGACAATATTGAATCTTAATGCAAAATAGCTCTAAGTATAAATGTGTCAGAATAATGTAATCTATGTGCGTAAGTGTGTAATCTAAAAATGAGAGAAAAATAGCATTTTATAGAAAATGCCATTTTGAATGAACGGACAAGATTGACTTTCAACAGAGACCTAAAATCATAGGAAAAGACTTAATCTGACAATCCCTAATCAAGGTTAGGGAAAAATCATTAAGTGAGTGGTCGAGATGTCATCTGAGAGGATTGAATCGGCGATGCAAAATAAATGGGATAATTAATTAGAAAAATAAAGATTTTCGAAAATCAAGAAGATAAAGACTGCCTAATTTGTGAAATTCAAAAAATCAAGAAGATAAGAGTTGAACTGAAGATCATATTTGAAAAATCAATAATCTGCTCAATTACTTTATTTTTGGAGGAAAGTTACCATTTTGAATTTAATTAATTCAAAATATCGATTTTGTGAGATAATAAATAATCGATTTTCAGAATATTTACTAAAATGAACTGACAGTTAAGAATGTGAAATCATTTTAAATAAGAAGCAAAGTGGAGAAGTTAGGTTATCAAGTTAAAGTTTCCATTTCCATCACACCTAGGAGAAGCTTGGAGGTGTCTACAGGTGGAACAGATGAGATTCAAAAATATGTCTAAACAAAGTCAAACAAGTCGAGAGGCAAAGGATCCTAGTCCAAAATCTTCTCAAAAAGTGAGAAGGGACTATTCGCCAGATGGAAATGAGTCCCAGGTTTAACTAATAATTTTTTTTTAGGATTCCAAACCTCCATTTTTTCTCCTTCAGTTTCCCAGGTGCACATTTCCATTTTTATAGTTTTCTATTGCATTTTGTTTATCTTTCTAGGTGATTTAGCATTTGTTTGCATATCACATTGTGTTTTCAAACATTTTCTTTTCCAAGTTTATAATTGGTGGTGAATCCCCTTTCCTAATTTCAAATAATATCCTAGGATATCTTATTGTCAAATCTTTTCCATCCTTTATCAGGTGAAGATCGCTAAGGTGTCGTTGAGTGTTGAGAGTGCAAAATTGGATCTCTCTCTTTGGTCAAAGTGTAGATGCATCCACATTTCCATCAACCATATGTTGGTGAACCTGATTTTAGAGCATCTTAATTCTGATTTGGAGTGCATTTACATCCTAAATTTAGCTTGCATTAACATTGCATTCCAAGGTTTCAAAATTTGCATTAGTGAAAAGCTCATTTAGCTTTCATTGTTGCATCTTAATTTCATTAAAAATCAATAAATTTTTCTACATTTTCATATCAGATTTGCATAAAAATTAAAAAAAAAATCATAAAATTCAATTCAAAATTTCTGAGAATTTCCAAAAATATTAGCACCTAGACTCATTTTCCACTTAGGGTGAATCAATCCCTTTGCATATTTTGTACTACATTTTTTGGAATTTACACTTCATTTTCTGAGTTTATGTTTGCTATTTTTGTATTTCTATTTCACTTTCTAGATTTTCAATTATAAGCATTTCATTATTCTTAGCTTAAATTGCATTTGCATTCACCCCACATTTAGCAACCTTTGTATGAGTGTTTGGTGTCCTATTGCTAATACCTTAGTGAGAAGAAGTTCGAGACTCATGTCATCTCATGATAGCACAATTGTTGTGGATCTTGGGTTATCTAGAGCTTCCACTCCTACTATTGACACTAGTACACTAGGCATGGATAACACCCTTAGAAAATCTTTGCCTTCAGATAACATGCAAGTGGAAACAAGAAATGATAGCATCCTGCATGAAAACATAATTCACATTCATGAGGATCTAGTAAACTTACATCATATAAGCCCTGAAAACATTTCAACAACTGCAATTCCTACAATAGAAAGCATTCATCACATGCTTGAAAGTGAAGATGGCCTTGACCTTGTGAAAATCATAGTGCAAATATTTGGCAAGCATCTTCCCTTAACCACTAGTTTTCATTTTCCCACAAACACTGTTACAAGCCAAGAAGGAACTCCAATTCCTCCTCCCACAACCATAGCCTGAATCCCTACCTATACCACTCCCCAATTCATAGCAACAATGCAACAAGTTATTAATTTGATTCCTTCCATAGGTATTCCTACTAGCATCCCTAGTTCCTATGTGGAATCACAAGTTATATCTTCTACCTTACCACTTATAAGCATTCCATTCAATTTTCCTACAACCAAATATACTCCATCACCTTCAATTTCATTCCATGACCCAAGCAATGGACCTCTCATAACACAACTTTTCCAAACTGTTTCATGCCTTCAAAAATAAATTTCCATCATCAACCAAAACCAAAATGGTCCACCTACATATTATGTCAAAAGGATTCCATTATCCTTAGAGATATTGAAAACATTGATGCCACAAGGTATAGAGGTTCCTCAATTCAATAAATATGGAGGGAAGGGAGATCCTTCTAACCATGTTAATTCCTATACTACCTTATGTAGTGACTTTGTCCTTGACGATAAACTGTTGGTGAAATGTTTTCCTAGGTCATTGAAAGATACTGCCTTGGAATGGTTTTCTTCTTTAATGAACAGTTCAATTCATTCATTCAATGAAATTTTGGATGGATTTATAAACCATTTCCAAGTGCATATGAATCTGAAGATGACCTTGGCCGATTTGATGAGATGCAAGAAAAAATAGGATGAAAAGATAATTGATTTTATCTCATGCTATCAATTTCTCTATTCCCAAATTGATGTCAAGGTCCCCACCCACACCTTCAAAAGATTTTCATAGAAAACATACAAAGTAAGATTCAAGACAAGTTGACCATGATGAAATTCCAATCCTTCATGCACCTATACACTACCCTCCATGATTATCAAAATTCAGTTAGTAGTTGAGATGCAAGGTCAACTTCTAGCTAAATCAAGAAAATTGAACCCATAAACCAAACCAATTCCCAACCTTTTCAAAAAAGGAAATAAAGGGTTCCTTAAATTCAACTCCCCTCAACAACTAAGTAGATACTATCAAAACCATGATTCCCTTTAGTTATGATGATCCAAAAATACAATTCACTCCCTTACCCGATACCCTTCATAACACAATGTCTCAACTCCTAGAACAACAAATGATTACCTTGCCACCCGTCAAAACACCCAACCCTAATAATCCTTTACCCCCGAACTTTAAATCAAATTCTTATTTCCACTATCACCAACAAAATGGATATGACATGACACATTGCAAGCATCTTAAACATCTTGTGCAAGACCTCATTGATTTTGGTTGTCTATACATTGGAGGTGTTAGTGATCAAGGCAATAAGTTTGTTTCCCATGTAAACTAAAACTTCCAAATCTTCACAAATCCAATTCCAAAACATAATATTTCATTTGTCAAAGCTAGTGAAACTACAAACAATGATGTGATGAATGTTGATACAGATGATGAAAACAATGATCCTATTCTAAATACTATCAATGTCAATCCTATGGATCAAATGGTCAAGGAAATAGACGTCATCCCTCGTAAGGGCCAGACTAAGAGTCCTCTTGAAATCGCTCTCTTCTAAGGATATAGCTAAACATTTACCCAATGGTCCTCTATACATAGCCGGTTGTATCTATGACAAGCCCACTAATGGGATACTAATAGATCTCACATGTGGAGAGAATGTGATCACCGAAGAATTCTTACTATTGCATGAACTTTATCAAGATCAATATGATAAACTGAAAGCATGTATCAAGACGCACAATAGTTTCATGTGCCCTAAAATAAGATCTATCACCTTACCATTGCAAATAGGACCAAAAAAATCAGATGTCACATTCTCCATCATCTCACAATCGAACCAATTTCGTGTGAAGCTAGGCCACCCATGGCTTCACTCCATGAAATTTGTCCCTTCGGTTGTGCATAAATGCTTAAATTTTCCCTTTGAAAATGAGATATTCACTATTCACCATAGTGGCTTCAACCCTTTATCATCTAAAGGAAACTTCTTCCTAGATGCTTTTTGGCCTGAGCCCATGGAACCTATCAAGCCAAGGGAATACTTCTTTTTCTTGTCCTATCAAAATTTCAAGGAAAAGAAGATAGCATAATTATCTCTCTGAAACATGTCCTCGTCCACCTCTGAACCTCCCATCCTAGATGAAACAATGCTTCAACCTAAACAAGAACCAAACAACCAAGACCAACCAAAAATAGAGACTTCACCTACATCCTATAAATGACCAAGAGATAATAAAAACAACCCCCTCACACCTCCTAGAATAAAAAAAGTTTAAAAATCCAAAGAGAAAGTGGTTGAACAACCTCCTATGGTTCCTTTTTTCCTCCCCTTAGGGAATAAAATCAACCTATGGTTGATCAACCCACTCCTACACAAACACAACTTGAAAACAAAACCAAAAGAAATAGAGGTGCTCAAGAGCCTAGGAATAGATGTTGTGCCCTTTCTTGCAAGTTACATGAAGAGTTAAATAAAGAAAATCAAAAACCGAATTTGATCAAAGCAACACATGATGACCCTCCTCCCCAACCAAAACAAAATGACCCAACACAACAATCACAACAAGAGTTGAACTCTTTGAATGGAAATTTTCACTCATCCCCTTATTATGATTAACTTGGTTGACGATGAAAATACCGCTAAAATCGATGAAGAGGTGCATAATGAATTGAACACATTATTTTCCTCCTCCATGAGCTTAAATGAGAAATATCCTATAAAGAGTGTTGAAACTAGTAATTCTCCTAGTTTGTCACTTGCTCTTTTCCCTTTGGCTAGTTTTCCACCTCCAGTATACAATGAACATGATTAGGAAGCAAATGACTTGCTCATAGGTTGACTCTCATTTTCCTTACTAGTCTTTTACATTTTCTTTTTTTCTTTCCTGTGATTGCATGTGCATAATGTGATTCCCTGTGATGTTTTTTTTATGTTCTCTCTCTATCTTTGTGACATTCCTCTATTTGTACCTTCATTCTTCTTTATGTCATGCATCACTTTTTATTTTCATCTTTATCTTTTTCTTGTGTTTTCCTTTTGGGGATGACACAAGGCATCGATACATTCATGTCTCCTTCATGTTGACCAAAAAGGATTTCTTTTTCCTTTTCCTTTTCATTTTCTCTTTTCCATTTGTATTGTGTTTTCCCTTTTGGGATGATGCAAGGCGTTGAGACACCCTATGTCTCTTCCATGTTGACCCAAAATATTTTTCTTTGTTTTCACTTTCTTTGTATCATTCTTATAGTTCTATGTGTATTTTGGGGATAATGATAGTTCCAAGCTCTCTAAAAACATTGTAGAAAAGAACATATTGACCCCAAATCCATAGATCCCTTATGTGTTTGGTTTTTTCATTTTGGAGGCAACCCCTCTCTTTTCTTTTTCTTTTACATGGCACAGCTTTACCCATAAACATATGACTTGGCATAGGGCTTTCCAAGTTGGCTCTCATGTCTTCTTTCTTGTTTGCATTTTTTATTTTTCTACTTTAAAGTATTTTCTCACAGTACGATGTTCAACAATTCCTTTGAAGTGGGGACATACATTGGCTTTATTCTTTTGCATTTTACTTTCTCCTCATTCTTAGTGCAACCTTCTTACTTCATACGATGCGTTTGTCACTTTGTGGATGATATTGGGTGTGATGTCCTTCATAAGCATGATCTCTCTTAGCATATTGCATTCCTCTTAGTGGCTTGATGTGACACACTGCATCCCCTAAGTTGTGAATTTTATATTCTTTGATTGGTCCTCTCTTGGAGACATTAGGCACAATGTTCCCTAAGTTAAAGACCTTGCATGAACTAAGCAAGAATCCTTTGAACATTATTTTCATTTTGCATTTGTTGGTATATGACCAACTTGCATAATACAACTTGCATTCTTGTAGAGCCATCGCATTTGTTCATGAGCTCCAAGCATACAAAGTTTTTCTTGTCTCATGAAGCTCGAAAAGTCATTTATGTGGCACCTTATTAAAATTATCAGGAGGCATAAATTTGGTATGGTTGAGCGAGAAGCCCAATCCAAGGCATGACTTTCCCCATAGCCAACTGCATGTGTGTGAGTGCATACTATCCATGAGTGTATGTTTCTCACCTTTTTGGACTTCTCACCCGACGAACAACCAAGAGTTTTGTCACCTTAGAGTGAGTATGTGTTCTTTGAACAAACAACCTAGATCTAATCCACATCAGGATGGAAAAATATTCAAAGCTTGATCTGATTCTTTTACTTCTTTTTCTTTTCTCTTTTTCATCTTTGGCAGTGTATGATTGGGCTTGCCATTGTTCTTTACATCATTTTCACGTGTGTTCTTTTGTGCTTATACTGGTTTTCCATGGGATCTTGATCCTAGGGGCTTGATCAACCCTCTTGATTGTTGTTGTCCCATCTTGCTATCATTAGTTCATTTGAACCCCTCTTGATGCACATTGGTCTATGTTAGTGTGAGTTTCAAGAAAGTTCATCCTCTCACTAAAGTGGGGGCTAAATGTAGTCATAAAAAAAGTAACCCTTCTACTTTTTTTGACTCGTTTGGACCCTCCCTATGACTTTGGCTTAAATATTTCCTTTATTTAGTGTTTCATTGTGGATAACACATTCACATTAGGTCTTGGGCCCTTGTGAACTGGTGGAATTTTAATGGTACCTTGTAAAAGTGTTGTAAAGTGTTGTAACACACTTTCACACTTTTCTAGGGTTTTATCAAGTAGCTAAGCATAATCAATACAATTCTAGCCTTATTTGGAGTGTTGTAAAGTGTTGTAACACACTTTCAAATTTCTCTAGGCTTATCATTAATAATTGGGCTTTCCTGTGCTTTAATTCGCCCCATTTTGCATCCACGAGCCTTATTTATGTATATTTTTAGAATAATCCTGATGAAAGGCATTTACAACATCAAAATCCCAAAAACCCACCTCAAATTCCTAAGGTGGGAGTCATTCACAATTATGGGCGAATGAGTCTCCTTAGGTGGGATCCATTCACCCATGGTGGCGAATGAGTCCTCTTTAACTCAAAATTCAAATTTTATTTACTTTTTTGCAGGTTTTTATTCTCCAAGATCTAAGGTTTTCCTATAGTGTTGTAATTTTGGGGAATATTGCATAATTTAGTATAAATACAAGGTTCTTTCACTCATTTTCACCCCAAGCATTCAATTATTCATACCAAGCATTTAAGAAATCACTTAGAAAGTTCACAAGAGCATTCAAGGAATTTTAAGAGTAGATTGTCAAGCATTTGAGAGCATTCTTCAAGTGTCTTTCATCATGTGAAATATTATTTGCATAATTTTTTTTTAGAGCTAACCAAATAGTGGTGTAGGGTTTTGTGTTTCAAGCAAGCATTGCATTCAAGATATACCAACATCAAGCTAGACTCCAAGTCTACATCCATTGCAGCTATTATTTACATTATTGCAACATCTTATTGAAAGGGTTTGGTGAGTTGGAACATTTTACTTTGTTCATTCATCATTCTCTTTCCATATTTAAATTTCAAGGTTTAATTACCAAAAATGGGTTTGATCAAGGAAAACCCGTATTCACTAACCCCACAAAATTTTCCCCTCTTCTTGTGTGTGATTTGCAGGGCTAGGTTGTAGATTTTCCAAGAAGAAAAGGTGGAGAAAAGTGTCAAGTTGTTAAAGTTATTAAAGTTTCCATCACACCTAGGAGAAGCTTGGAGAAGGTCTACAGGTGGAACTTTGTAGATTTAGACTTGAAAATTAGTCAAATAAAATAGAGTAGATTGAGAGGCACAAGATCTAGTTCAAAATTTCCCAAAAAAAAGAAGTGGATTGATTCGCCACTATTGGTGAATGAGTCTCATTGTACAAGCCTGAAGAATATTTTTGTGGATCTGGATAACCTTTTGGTAGAAACTTGTTCCAATACATTTTCCCTGAAATTGGATTGATTCACCCAGATTGGTGTATGAGTCCAAGTCAACATTAACAACATATTTTTTAGGATTCCAGACCTCCATTCTTCCTCCTTCAGTTTCCCAAGTGCACATTTCTAGTTTTATAATTTTCTATTGAATTTTGTTTATCTTTCTAGGTAATGTAGCATTTGTTTGCATGCCACATTGTGTTTCCAAACATTTTCTTTTCCAAGTTTATACTTGGTAGTGAACCCCCTTTCCTAATTTCAAAACATATCCTATGATATCTTATTGTCATATGTTTCCCATCCTTTATCAGGTGAATATGTCAAAGGTGTCCTTGAGTGTGGAGAGTGTGAAATTGGATCTCTCTCTTTGTAACTCTTTTGGTCAAAGTGTAGATACATCCACATTTCCATCAACCATAGCAATATTTGTTTCAATTTTCAAATGAAAGATGATTGATCTTTTTGTATTTTTCAAAATTAAAGAATGCAAAACATGCAATCCTAAAACCCTTTAATGCAATGTAAAGTTGAGTCCAAACTAGACACCCTAAATGATACCTAATTGAATGCAAAGAGATGGAAATGAATGAAAGATCTAGATCTAGGATGAAAAGGGGCTCCAAAATCATAAAATGAAATGATCAAACTCAGGTTCACTAAAATGAAACAAAAGAAAATTGTTTTGATTATCAACACAATGGAGTGATGAACAATGGACCTATTTCCCTAGTTTCATTCAAAATGTATGCTATAAAATGCAAATGATGAACATCAATTGAATCTAATTGAAATAGTAATCAAAAGGGATATCTGGAAAGGGGAAAACAATGTGTACCTTTCGCCAAAAGTCGCCTTTTGAAGCTCACTAAGGACTCATTCGTCCTATGGAGAATAGGTCCTAGCTAGGGGTTTTGGAAAATTCTTTATGGGTTCTCTTCTACTCAATCTACACTCCCAAATTCCAAGTGTTCACTATCAGAAAATTGTAAATAAAATCTGTAGAAGAATTTCCATGGTTTGACAACTTTTCTTGCAACCTTGACAACTTTGCAACTTTCTTCAATTTTTCTCTTAAACCTTCAAATGAAATAGAAAATCATGAAGGAATGATGAATGAAAAAATCAATGTAACAACTCACAATTTAACCTTATTTGAACCTTGGAGTAAAACTATGCAAACTATCATGAAGTTTCCTCAATGAATGTAGATCTTGATCATGAAACTTGATTTGAAACAATGTCTTTGAATACTTTAATATTTCTTGAACACCACATCATCATATTAGCTCAAACATTATGCATGATGCAAGAAATATTTGACATGATGAATGACTCTTGATTGTTGCAATAATATTCTTCAAATCTACCCTTGAGTGCCTTGAAAAGTTTGTTGAATACTCCTATAATTCTCTCTTGAAAGTGCTCTTAAGATAACTTGAATTTTCTAGGACCTTAGGATGAAACATAGTGAAATAACCTTGTATTTATATGAAATATATTGAAATAACCTTGAATCAATTAATAAATCCCTAGATTAATGTGAAAGTGTAAAGATACACCTTACAACATAAAAAACAAGGCACAATCAAGTCTATTTTATTAGAAGGGCCCTAAACTTAATGTGAATATAGAAAACATATTACAACACTAAATTAAGGAAACATTAGGCTCCATTTATTATTAATTATTTCCAAATAAGTGTGAAAAATGGATACTTTTTCATACACTAAATCAACATCCATCACATGGAAGCAATGGCCTGGATATCATTAAACATAAATCAAATGAATCATTAGAATTATTCATTCTTTGGATCATCTACAAAATTCAAAGACATTCATCTTATCTCATGCATATTCCTATTTGGAATGAGAATTCATCTTGCACACATTTGTGGTGTTGTTTCTTCCCAACTCAAGAAATGTTATTTAATGATTTTGGATCATCTTAAACATCTAGTGTTGAGAATATACCAACACTACAATCATGATTTTGAAGGGAGGTTGTGTGGTTTCTCTTCTCCTATAAGTTTTTAAAAGAAAAATTTCCTCACATGAAGTTCATTACTTTGTATTTTTTGGTGGGGTCAAATAGACATTCTCTCTTTTCTCTCTTATGATGGGAACATCCATTGTAATTTGTGTTAGAAGTAGTCCTTGGGGGCTCATTATGAGTCCTTATATCTTCTTCACTTGTACAATTTATTTCATTGAATCATTTCTCTTTTGGAAAGGGGTTTTTAATCTCCCAAATTGGGTTGTTCTTCTTTACTCCACTTCATGAGAAATTTGTACATGAGTACCTAACATTTCCTAGAAGTTGATAATTATCATTTGTGCATACATTACACCCTAAGTTTCACTTAAGGGGAATGCTAGTTTAAATAGTGTGTTTATCCATCTAATTATCTAATCAACTTTCTAGGATTGACCTATTCATACTTATAGCTTAATTTTACTTAGGTTTTAGAGGACTTTGTCCCACTTCATAGCATTGATACATGTTTCCTCATATAATGAGACACCTATTGCATGCATACTTGCCACTTACTCATGCACTTGTCAAGTGAGCGCACATGTCACATCTCAAATTTTTCTTACATTTAATAATGTTAAGTTATTTAAATACTTATGGAAAATGAAATTTATCAATTTTGACTTGTGATAAATTTAAGATTTCAATGTCATTTGAAATATATTTATATTCATATGAATGAATATGAAAGATGAATGTTATGATGTGAACTGGAATTTTTTTTTTTCAAGTATTGGTTAATGATTACTGATGAAACTTTGTAAGTGTAAGTGTGTGAATGTAGGAATAGATTGAAGACTGAGAACATGGTTGAGGTAGGAGTATTTAGCTGAAAGATGAATGATAAGGAAGATTGGAATCTGGAACATGCACACACCATTGGAAAATCATAGCATTTTCATTGAATTTGTTGTTGATAGATATCATCATTTCATGAGAAATGCATTAATGATTAAATAGGTAAGATTATGGAATATAAATTTGTTAGATTATTTTCCTACGATGTCAACTTGATGCTATTGTATTTCAAAATAAAATGAAGAAAATTATAATTAAAACACTTGAGAAATAATAATTATGGAAACAACTTTTAAATAAAAAGATTAAATCATTATTTAAAAGGTTATTATTTTAAATAGTTAAATAGTATTAAGTGCTTAGGATTTTTTTCAAATTTAAAAATGGGAAATTAATGGATTGAGGGCTGCCCATAATCCCTAAAGTGTAGGAGATATTTTATTGCAAAATTGTGGGATGACTAGCTTAATTGAGCTCCCCTGTTTTAGAGAAAACACAGCTTTCAAAGGGAAAAAAGCATGCAAAAGTGAAGAAAAGATAGCTGAGAAGTAAAGAAAGGTGATTTTTTGTCCAAAAAGACATTGACCAAAAATCCAAGAAAGAGGTCAACTAGAAAGAGGGAGGAAAATGTCTTATTGATTTTTTGCAACAAATTGAGGTAACCTATCATTCCCTATTAGAATGTTTCCATCTAAACATCAATGCTTTCCTTATTCAGTCGATTGGCTATGAATATCTAAGATAATCTTGTTTCTAATGAAGAAAAGAGGAACCATTTTTATTTTTATATCTTTGCATTTGGGTCTTTGTGCATGTAAGGTGTTTGTTTTGAAATTTTGGCACCCACCCCATTTCCCTTTATTGGAGAAAAATCCATGTCTCTATATTGACATCGACTCCATACTCGCCATACCCATCTCATTCTTGTTTTTCCCATGTGAATGTAACAAGTTCATGAAGACTCCTACATGTGATTTCATGAGTGAAGGGGGGGTTCGACTGTATTAATCATCCCTATCAATTACATTTTGTGTTGTTGGCTTGGCCGAAACACACTATTTTGCATTATTTTTTATTGTTTTAAACAATAGCATGTTCGATCTAGTTGTGATCAAGTATTTCATGTGTTCGAGCCTTGTAAGGGAAATGCTCAAGGTTTCAATCTTTTTTCATTCCCCTCAGTAGTATGTTTTTTATTGAAAATATGATAAGTCAAGCCTATCTTAATAGGAAAAGTGGAATGACACTTTCATTCTATCCAAATAATCTCCATTTTAAATGTAGCCTTAAAGGTTGTGTGATTCTCTTAGTATCAAGCTCATAACATTGGATCTATTAAAGACCTGAGTAATCATTCACTCCCATTGTGTATTACAATCCATGGTTAGGTTGATGAAACCAGGGAATTATACCATCATTGCATTTAATGTAAGTACTTTCTTGTTTCAAAACATGTTGCCTTAATTTGAACAATTCATACATTTGAATCATAGAGCTCTACATTAGAAATATAACAATACACTATGTTTTAATGGAAGCCTTAATACGCCGATAAGTGCATTCCCATCGATTCAATATTAATGTCTCTCAAGATCTAGATGAAGTATATAAACACACACACACATACATATGTATTTATATATATATACACATATAGTCGATCAATCTATTTTTTAATTACAATGATGTTGAGCATTCACATTTACTATGCTCATGTTTCAACTCTAATGGAGCCTTTATAAACTGTACTATGGATTCCATATTATCCTATGCAATAAATAATGGACTTAAATGATATATGTATGAGGCCAAATAGTAGCATGTGTATCATTTTGAACAATCACATGCATATTATTCCAATCGTGGTGATCAAGGTTTTAAAAAGGATGACTAAATAGAACAAAATGATATTCAACATATTGTTCTAAACAATATAAAATTGTTACAACAATGTATAAAATTGAACAATATAAAATTTAATTATTCTTTGATATTAAGGTTTATTTGAAGAACGAATTTGAACTGAGTGACATGTATCATTTTAATTAAATTTTAGCATTCGAATATACTCTAGTTTTAATTAGAACGTCAGTTATATCTATATAAAGTGTAAAAAAATACCATATCAATTTAGAATTCTTGTAATGGAAAATAACAATTCTATGCTAAAATTGTTTCACTTGTTGACACTTTGTTTACTGGAAAAAATGATGTCATGGTCTAAATGAAATAGAATGTTCATATAGAACAAATGAATTAGGAATAACTATGTGATTATCAAGAGAAGCAAGTCAAAATGGATTTTTTTATTCTAATTGAACATAGAATAATTATGATGTATACTATGACATTCTAGTTGAAATGCAAATTCTTTCAAAAGTTTAATGACTACTTCTCCTTTATATTTAATTTGAATCTAAATGTGCATCTGATAAAAGTTGACATCTTTTTTAATATGGAAATATGTATGTAAATGGATCTTTCTTTCTCAAAGAATGTATATACGTACACATTTTTTTTACAGAACCTGGCCATATATGTTATTACACATATATGCAATATACCTTCTTTAAAATGGCTTTTTTTACCTTTATCTTAAAATTGTAGATTTCATTCCAAGTAGGAAGGAAAAAAGGAAATATTTAAAATTTGTATGATAATGCAATAACTATGATGAAAAGGATCACATGTTATGATTAAATTTTTGAATGCATTATTATCAAATCTAGTCTAGTTCCTTACATTTATTTGTTTAACTAAAATAGCCAAGATGAGACAAACGTAGACTATGTTGTACACTATTTGATTCTTTATAATGAAAAGGTTGGCTAGCAAAACTACTAGAAAATAGGTTGAATATTTTGCATATTGAGTGGTTTGGATAAGATATATGTTATATTATGTATGTGGGAGGTTACCTTTTGGGATATGTTCTAAAAATGGGTTAACAGAGAGTATAGTTTTTTATTTTTCTAAAATCTATTATTTTCAGCTGTATACAACATATACTTTCCCAGGTGTTTGTAGTCCATTATGTTGAACGGTCTAATTTGTATAATGTAACTCTTTTCCATTTCCTAGCATAGGTCTTTCTTGCTCTAAATGTAGATAGTAATGCATGTAGATGTTAGGAATGCACCAAATTCCACCTTACATATTGTATTCTCTTGCTAAATACTCTATATGGGTTTGGGAATTCTTCAAGTTAGGAAGAATTCCAGGGAAGTGTAGCTTCGTAGTTGGGTGGAAAAGTGCCTGAACCATGTTCTTGTCCACTAGATGTAGTGAGTGGTGAGGTGGAATCACATGGAATCTATTTTTTATTATTATACTTTGTATTACATGATGTAACTTGAGTTGACTAAGAGTGATGTTGGCCTAAGTCAAACTATGTAACTTGTAAATTTAACATTTGGAAATGAATATAAATGATCATTTTTTGACATATTGTGCTATGATGGAAAATAGATAATTGATTGTCTTTAATTTATTATTCATAATGTAATATTTTATTTTATTTGGTGTTATTTATGTATGACACATTACATTTGGTATCACATATTAGAGTTCATCTCTAGGGCTATGAGCCCATAGTGGTCAAAATTAGGGTTAGTTGACCCATAATTCAATTTTGAGTTTAATGAATTTGAATTGAATATAGGTATGGGAAGGTCAAATTCCAAGAAAAAGTAGGTAAATACCATTAGGACTACTAAAAAGAAAGTTGTTGAAGAGAACCCAACACTTCAATTCCATCTTGAGATTCCTGATAATGAGACCTTCACACACGCCCTCACTCGACTTAAGTTAGAGAGGGGAAAGAAAATTGAAGAGTTTAAGCATGCTATAAAAACTAAGAAACCTTCTATAATTCAAGATTGGCCTTCGGGGTGTGGACCTAATGCACCCATTCTAACTAAAGAGGGAAAGGAGTTCATATATGAACATCCTACTTCTTCCAAGAAGGTTGTAATAGAATCTAATGAGGAACCAAATGAGTGTCCTCTATCTGATAATGAATAGCCCACCTAGTAAGGGGGGAAATTTGTAAATCGGGATCTTTTTAATCCATTATTATTATAAATAAAGAAATTCTCTCTTGTGTTCAACATTGTGAGCTTAAATGGCGTATTCTTGTTATGAATGAACATGAATATCCCTTTTTTAAAGATTGCATGTCATAATACTTAGTATTATGTGTTAAAATAATTAAACATAGAAAACGTGTGTCAATTGTGTTAAACACGGGTTGTGACATAGGTCATTCATGAACCATCATGGTGAACACTAGGAATGGAGGTTCAAATGGTGGTCAAAATAAAGTTTGGAATGAAAGTCTTGATCGAATCCTCAGCCCCCTAAACTGAAAGGAAAACATAATGGACCATTTGGAAGGGGAATTTTGAGGTATGTGAGATGGTCAGGATCAAAGGAATGAGGAGTTACCACAAAGGAGTAGAGATCTAGATGTTAATAACCAAGCTAGAATTGAATGAGAGCTCGGTAAGGACATGAAAAAGGGTGGCTCCATCGATGTTTGACAAAAAAAAACATAGGAGATGGAGAAAAGCCATGGATCATTGAAATGGAGAAGTACTTCGGGCTTCAAAATTTATCAAATGAAACTAAGGTTATGTGGGTGGCATAGCAGCTCTTTGGTGAGGTAGCTACATGGTGGGACAATGAAATGGTAGAATAGAAACTATAGCCTAGAGAGACCACATGGGAACAATTTCTCCAGTATTTATAGAAAAGGTGGCTCCGTCAACACTTTTTCGGTAAGAAGAGATCATAGAGTTCCAAAACTTATCTCAAGGGAGCATGTCAGTAACTTAGTAACCAATGAGCACTTTTGAATCTAGAATTTTATACTTGGGTTAAGGCCCCATATTGGAATGGAGGTGGACATACATAACCCACTTACTATGGAGCTGGTCTTTGAGAAGGCAACCAAGCAAGAACATAAGTTGCAATAGCTATCCAATTTTTGAAAAAATTCAAATTCTAAGTCTCGGTTTGAGAATAAGAAATTCTAGAAAGTAGACCAACCCCACTAGATCATAAGTTTGAAAAGGGGAAGTGGCTCACAGGAGAAATCAAAGGGAAACAGTATTAGAAAGAACAAGAAAGCCAATAGAAACAAGGGAAACTTTGATAATAAAAAGAAGATTTCCAAGGAAGATAGGTTGGGAGTTTGGGAGGTCATAAAGTGCCTCATGATGGTTGTTGCACCTATGAAGGTGATTATTATGCCTCAAGTTTCCCACAGTGTTCAAAGGCGGGAAAGGAAGGAAATCAAAATCAAATCCATGTGGTGATGGATGATAGACAAGCTGAATATCAAGCCTTTCCAATCCAACTATTGAGTAAGCTATATGGAAAACCTATTTCTATTTTGATTGATACCACTAAATTTTTTGTTGATCTGAGAATAATTTCTAAGTTACCTGTTAGACCTGGAAACATGGACAATTCATGGATGGTCTAGTATGGAAATTGAGCAAAGTAGAGGGTGGATTCATGTCTCTATTACAACAAGTTAGAACATCCTAGTTTCCAAACTCAAGTCAACCTTTACATTACACCCTTGGGTTCCTACAATGTGATCTTAGGGATAAATTAGTTGACTAAACATAAGTCCATAGTGAATTGTGAGGACCAAATTGTTAGTTGTTTGGAAAAATATGTGAACCTAGTTGAGGTACATGTGTTACAGAGACCACTATTAAAGCTTAGGTAGATCAGCCATGTATCTCATGAGGGCTCAAAGGAAGGGGTGTACCATCTATGTGATACATGTTAGTGAACTTGAAAATATGAAGCCTTATTTGGATGATAAACCCTATTCTTAAGGAGTTCAGAGATGTATTTCTTGAAGAATTCATAGAGATAGGCCTCCTAAGCAAGAATTTGATTTCTCTATTGATCTAGTACTAGGATTTGAACCACAATCTAAGGCCCCATATAAGATGAGTACCACTGATTTTTTTGAATTGAAAGTCCAGTTGCAAGAATTGCTGAGGAAGGGGCTTATTCAACCTAGTTTGTCTATGTATTGACTATCAAATGTTGAACAAGGTAACCATCAAGAATAGATATACTCTCCCTAGGATTGATGAGCTATTTTATCAAATGAAGGGAGAAACAATGTTCTCTAAAATAGATATTAGATTTGATTACCACCTGTTGAGAATAAAAGAAGACATCCCTAAAACTATTTTTTGAACTCGGTATAGATACTACGAATTCGCAGTGGTACCTTTTGGTTTGACCAATACACCTACAGCTTTTATGAATCTCATGAACAGTCTATTCATAGATTATCTAGATGATTTTTTTCTTGATCTTCATTAATGATATTATGATTTATTGCAAGTGCATTGAGGATCATGATAGGAATTTGAGGATATTCTTATAGCATTTGAGAGAGAAGAATCTTTTTGGAAAGATATCCAAGTGCTTTTTTTATTAGGACAGATTGAATTATCTTGGTCACATCATATCAAAAGAGGGAGTATCTGTGGATCCTGAAAAGAGAAAGGTAATAGTGGAATGGATAGCACCTCATAGTGTGACTAAAGTATAGAGCTTTGTGGGACTTGTGAGATATTACATAAAGTATGTACAAGGATTTTCTTAGATCACAACCCCAATTTCATCTCTTCAAAGGAAAGGGAAAATTTTTTAATGGACAAAAAAGTGTGAGTAATATTTTCAACTCTTGAAGGAGAAGCTCATGACATCCCTAGTGTAGACTATACTCGATCCCAATGGTCAGTTTATAGTGATCAAAGATGCTTCGAGAGATGGTGTAGGAGTTGTATTAATGCAAGATGGGAAATTGGTGGTGTATGATTCAAGGAAGCTAAAACAACATGAAACGAACTCCACACCACATGATTTGGAATTGGTAGCAATAGTGCATGCCTTGCAGATGTGGAGGCATTACCTATTGTGGAAGTCATTTGAGCTTAAAATGGATCATCTAGGATTGAGATACATTTTCACACAACCAAATATCAATGCATGTCAAAGAAGGTGGTTAGAATTCCTTAGTGAGTATGACTATGGAATAGAGTGTATTAAAGGAAAAGAGAATAGAGTAGCATATTCTCTTAGTAGAAGAACACATCTAGCAGCTATGACCTCAACAAGGTCGTAAGGCATCAAGTGATGCAACCTTTCCAACAGATGAGAACTATGAAATGGTAAAGCGAGCTCTATAGGTGAACCCTTTAGACCATCAATATGATGGGTATGAATTTGAACTAGATGAAATCCTAGTATATTAGAGGATGTATATTCTCGATTTTGTAGATCTTAGAAAGTTGGTCTTGGAGGAAATTCATAATGCAACATATTCAGGATACCTTGGAGTTGTCAAGATGATCACAAAGTAGAAATCTTTGTATTTATGGCCTAAACTCTAGAAGGATATAGTGGAATATGTAGCCAAATGCTTGGAATGTTAGTGAGTAAAGGCTAAACATGTGCATCCAATAGGGCTTCTCTATCCTCATGACATACTTGAGTACAAGTGGCAGGTGATTAGCATGGACTTCATTTAGGGGTTACTATTGAGAAAAAATAGGCATGATGTCATCTTGGTGGTATTCAATAACTTGACTAGGGTAGTACATTTCTTCCAAGAAACCTTAAGGATGGATTGTTAACCTTGGCCAAGAAAATTTTCCAAGAGATATTTTGTTTGCATGGAGTGCCAGAGACTATCATATCTAACAGAGATACACAAATGGCATCCAGATTTTGGAAAAAATTGAATGCAGCCTTGGGAACTAAGTTAAATTTTAGTTTAACATATCATCCTCAAATTAATGGTCAAATAGAGAGAGTCAACTAGGGAGTAGAGGATCTCCTACGAATGTGTTACATGGACCGATAGTATTAGTGGGAAGAGTATCTACCCATAGTAGAATTTTATTATAATAACTCTTTCCATTCATACTTAGGCATGGACCCTTTTGAGGCTACTTATAGGTGAAAGTGTTGTACACCCATCAGTTTGGACAGATTGGAAGATAGGATTACTGTGGGTCCTAAAATGCTCAAAGAGATCGAAGAGCAAATGAAACTCATCAAGGGTAGACTGGAGGAATTGACAAATAGGTAAGAAAGCTATGCTGACAAGAATAGAACCTTTAGACAGTTCTTAGAGGGAGATAAGGTATTTTTGAGAGTGAAGCCACATAAGAGCTCAATTAATTTTTGAAAATATTCCAAGTTGGACCCTAGATATGTGGGTCCCTTCAATGTTCTAGACCTGATTAACCTAGTTGCATACTGACTTGCTCTACCACCTACTCTAGTTCAAATCTATAATGTATTTCAAGTTTCTTTGCTTAAGCCTTATCATCTAGATACATATCATATGCTTGATTGGCATTCTTTACAGGTGCAGGATCTAGGAGTGGTGTTGGTGGAGCCCATTAGAATTCTAGATATCTATGTAATGTCAATTTGCAAAATAAAGACATTGTCCAATATAAGGTTCAATGTGACCAATATTCTAAGGACAATACTACATGGGAGGATGCAGAGGAAATAGAACGATCCTTTCCTCATTTGATTTCTATATAGACTCTTAATTTTTATTGAGATACTATTGCTCTAGCATTTTGAATTGGCATGTTATGCAATTTTGGCTTGAATAACAATATAATTGAATGTTGAAATAGATGTATATATAATTTAGTATTATCTGATAAGACATAGCGACGATGTCTCTTCCTAGTGGGGAAGGATGTAATGTCTCAAATTTTGCTTACATTTAATAATTTTAAGTTATTTAAATATTTATGGAAAGTAAAATTTATCTATTTTGACTTGTGATAAATTTAAGATTTCAATGTCATTTGCAATATATTTATATTCATATGATTGAATACGAAAGATAAATGTTATGATGTGAACAAGAATTTTTTTATTTCAAGCATTGGTTAATGAGTACTGATGAAACTCTACAAGTGCAAGTGTGTGCATATAGGAATAGGTTGAAGACTAAGAACATGGTTGAGGTAGGAGTATTTAGTCAGAAGATGAATGGTAAGCAATATTGGAATCTAGAATGTGCACACACCACTAGAAAATCATAACATTTATATTTAATTTGCAGTTGATAGATATCATCATTTCACGAGAAATGTATTAATGGTCAAATAGGTAATATTATGGAAAATAAATTTTTTAGATCATTTTCCTACCATGTCTATTTGATGCCATTGTATTTCAAAATAAAATGAAGAAAATTACAATAAAAAATCATGAGAAATAATAATTATGGAAATAACTTTTAAATAAAAAGATTAAATCATTATTTAAAAGGTTATTATTTTAAATAGTTAAATAATATTAAGTGCTCAAGATTTTCTCAAATTTCAAAATAGGAAATCAATGGATTGAGGGCTGCCCATAATCCCTAAAATTTAGGAGATATTTTATTGCAAAAAGGAGGGATGACTAACGTAATTGAGCTCACCAATTTTAGACAAAATGCAGTTTTAAAAAGGGAAAAAGGCATGCAAAAGCATAGCAGAGATAGCTGAGAAGAAAAGAAAGGTGACTTTTCACCCAAAATTCTATGAAAGAGGTTGACTGGAAAGAGGGAGGACACTTTCTTATCAATTTTGTGCAAAAAATTGAGGCAAGGTCATTCCCTACTATAATTTTTCCATCTGAACATCAATGTTGTCCTTATTCAATCGATTGGCTATGAATCTCTAAGATAATCTTGTTTCTACTGAATAAAAGAGGAACCATTTTTATTTTTATATCTCTACATTTGGATATCTATGCATGTATGGTGTTGGTTTTTCCATTTTGGCATCAACCCCATTTCCCTTTATTGGAGAAAAACCCATGTCTCTATCTTGACATTGACTCCATACTCTCCATATCCAGCTCATTTTTTTTTTCCCATGTGAATGCAATAGGGTCATAAAGACCCTTGCATGTGATTGTATGAGCGAAGGGGGTTCAAATCTATTAATCAGCCCTATCGCTTACTTTCTATGTTGTCGGCTTGGTTGAAACCCACTCTTTTACATTTTTTTTCCTGTTGTAAATAACATGTTCGATCTGGTTGTGATCGAGTATTTCACGTGTTTGAGACTTGTAGGAGAAATACTCATGGTTTTAGGATTTCTTCATTCCCCTCAACAATATGTTTTTGATTGAAAATTTTGATAATTCAAGCCTATCTTAATAGGAAAAGTGGAACGACACTATTGTTTTGTCCAAATGCTATCCATTCTAAATGTAGCCTTAAAGGTTGAGTGACGCTCTTAGCATCAAGCTCATAATGATGGATCTGTTAAAGACCCAAGTAATCATTTACTCCCATTTTCTATTATAATCTATGGTTCAATTGATTGAACAAGGGAACAATACCTTTATTCCATTTAATGTAAGTACTTTCTTGTTTCAAAACATGTTGCCTTAGTTCAAACGATTCATATGTTCAAATCAAGAGTTTTGCATTAGAAACAAAGTGATATTCATTGTTTTTTAATGGAAGCCTTAATAGGTTGGTCGATGCATTTCCATCGACTCAATATTTATGTCTCACAAGATCCAAATGAAGTATATAAATATATATATATATATATATATATATATATATACATATACATATATACATACAGTCGATTAGTATATTTTTTATTTATAATGATGTTGAGTGTTCACATTTATTGTGCTCATGCTTTGACTCTAATGTAACCTTTATAAATTGTAGTATGGATTCTATATTATCTTATGCAATAAATAATGGACTTAAATGATATATGTATGAGGCCAAATGATAGCATGTGTATCATTTTGAACAATCACATGCATATTGTTCCAATCTTGGTGATCAAGGTTTTAAAAAGGATGACTAAACAAAATAGAATATTGTTTAGCATATTGTTCTAAACAATATTAATTTTTTATAATGATGTATAAAACTAAATGATATAAAATTTTACCATTCTTTGATATTAAGATTTATTTTAAGAACGAATTTAAACCGAGTGATATGTATCATTTTGATTAAAGTTTAACTTTTGAATATACTCTTTTTAATCATAAGAATTCTTATATCTATGTAAAGTATAAAATGATACCATATCGATTCAAAATACTTGCAATGGAAAATACATTTTTTGTGCTAAACTTATTTCACCTATTAACACTTTGTTTACTAGAAAAAATGATGACATGGTAGAAATGAAAAAGAACGTTCATATAGAACAAATGAATTAGGAATAACTATGTGATTCTCTATAGAAATAAGTTAGAATGAAATGTTTTGATTTTGATTGAACTTAGTATAATTATGACATAGATTATGACATTCTTGTTGAAATAAAATTCTTTCAAAAGTTTAATTACTGCTTGTCCTTTATATTTCATTTGAATCTAAATGTGCATCTGATGAAAGTTGACATCTTTCTGAATATGGAAATATGTATGTAAATGGATCTTTCTTTTTCAAAGAACGTATATGCATACACATTTTTTTATAGAAGGCCATATATGTGTACATGCATAAATATTACATTTATGCATTACACATACATGTGATATACCTTCTTTAAAACTTATTGATTTACCTTTATCTAAAAATTGTAGATTTCATTCCATGTAGGAAGGAATAAAGGAAATATTAAAAATTTGCATGTTAATGCATGAACTGTGATGAAAAGGATCATATGTTATGATTAAATGTCTGGATGCATTATTATCAAATCTAGTCTAGTTCCTTACATTTATTTGCTTAATTGAAATAGACAAGATGAGACAAATGTAAACTATGTTGTAGACTATTTGATTCTTTATCATGAAAAGATTGGCTAGCAAAACTACTAGAAAACAAGTTGAATGTTTTGCATATTATGTTATTTGGATAAGATGTATACTATCTTATGTATGTGGGAGGTTACCTTCTAGGACAAGTGTCAAAAATGGGTTAATAGAGAGTATAGGTTTTTATTTTTCCAAAATCTATTATTTTCAGTTGTATATAGCATTTGATTGGCCAAGCATTTGTAGTCCATTACGTTTAATGGTCTAATTTGTATAATTTAACTCTATCATTTCCTAGCATAGATCTTGCATGTTCTAAATGAAGATAGAAATTCATGTAGTTGTTAGGCACACACCAGATTCCACCTTGCATATCATATTATCTTGCTAAATACTCTACATGAGGTTGAGTATTATTCAAGTTAGGAAGAATTTCAGGGAAGCATGGGTTTGTGGTTCAGCTAAAAAGCACCTAAACCATGTTTTCATCCACCAAATGTGGCAAGCATTGAAAATAAATCACATGCAATTCTATTTTTTATTATTGTACTTTGTATTACATGATGTAACTTGAGTTGATTAAGAGGAAATGTTGGCCTAAGTTAAACTATGTAATTTGCAAATTTGACATTTGGAAATGAATATAAGTTATCATGTTTGGACATATTGTGCTATGATGGAAAATAGCTAATTTATTATGTCTTTAATTTATTATTCATAATGTCATATTTTATTTGGAGTTATTTGTGTATGACACATTACAATACAAGTGTTGCACTATTGGAGGGTTAGTCATTTTTTCAATCCTACCTTCCTACCTGATCTACCTTGCCTATATATGCAAGGTTTCTCAATTCATATTTATAGTCTTCACTTGTATAATATACATCCTATTGTTTTTATCATTTCACTTGTGGAAGGTTATCTATTTGATCTCTTTAATCTTGGCCTTCTAAGATCATAAACATAGAGAGACCCAAAAATAGCAACATACATGAGGTGGAACTCAATCCCTAGAAGACTCACTCTCATCACCTTGTATAAATTTTTGAGTGAGTGAGCTAATGGAATTTAAGGTATCCAACTCAACACCCTCCTTCACAATGAAAGTGATAATCACATGCTCTAACTCTAGTTAAGATAGTCATCTTGAGGCTTCGTTTGGGTCATGCTTTTCCTCCACTCCTTGTGTGAATCACCCACCTCTACCTTGAAAATCCCACATGTCAAATTAATTTTGGATTTGATTGAGGAAAAAATAAAAATAGATTTTACTCAAAAAGTGTTGTGGTTCCTCATAGATATTGCATGGATTATGGTAAAAAAATCACCCACCATCTATCCTAAAAATTATTATTTATCCCTTTGTGGTGGAATCAATGCATAGGGAACCTATTATATGCATTGTGTAAGGTTTGATTGGTTTGTGGGTGGGTGAAGAGTGGACACAAGTCATTTTTATTTTTATTTTTTAACTTTTTTATATCATATTTTTTTGGGTGGAATCACAATACTGTGTCTCACTTTTTGGCCAAAATGAAATTTTTTATCAAAATTTTTAACTAAATCTTCATCTTCTAAGACCTATAGCAAAAAAACTATTAAGAATTTGAAGATGATGTGAACTAGTGATTTGTGGAATTTTTTTTTGTATATTCTAAATATATATTTTGAAATTTTTTTCTAAAATAAATAAAAAATCTTTCAACATCTCCTTTAATAACTAGTTTTAAATAGAAAACAACATTTTCAAAAAGTAACATTTGTGTCGTCCAACATAACTTTTTTCTTATAAAGGATAAAATTCTAATTTTTGAAATCTAGATTTTCAACATAAATATCTAGGGTAAGGATATTTTTTCATAATTTTTTGTTACATATTTTTTAAATTATTTTTTTAAGTCATTGTAACTATAATTTGTACATACGTGTGTCACATCCAACATAGTTCTTGTTGTGTATATATTGAAATTATAGTGTAAAAAAATGTATCCCTTTAAATTTTCACACCTAATTTAGAATTAATATTAAAATAAACTTAATTATGCTTTATTTTAGTGTTGTAATATGTATTTTACATATTCACATTAAGTTTAGGGAACTATTAATTAAAATGGACTTAATTGTGCCATATTTTTGGTGTTGTAGAGTGTAACTCTTTACACTTTCACACTTATCTAGGGCTCGCTTAATTAATTGAGGTTATTTTTCCTTAACTGGTCCCTTTAATTTAAATCCACGCATAAGTAATTGCATTTTCTGAAGAGGAAACATAACATTCATTAATGCATAAACATACCACTTCTCATTGAGCAATGTGTCTACTAGGTGAGTGACCTAGGAACCATTCACCCATGGGAGAATGGGTCCTCACTTAGACCTAGGACCTAAATTTAAATTTTGTTTTTGGTGGTATTTTAACAATTTTGAATCTATATTCACATTTTGGCTTGTGTTATTTGAATTTTGGGAAATTAATGTTACATACCTATAAATATAAGGTCATTTCACTATGTTTCACCTAGAAATTTTATGAGAAAGTTTATGAGATTTCAAGAGCATTCCAAGGAATTTGAAGAGACTATTTATTGAAGAATTATCGCAGCAATCAAGATCTGATTTCCATGTCAAATTCTTCTTACATAATGCATGTTTTTGGAGCTAATATGATGATGTAAGCTTCACGGTCCATTCAAGCATTCAAAGGAATTGCTTCAAATCAAGTTTCAAGACCAAGATCTACATCTAATGAAGTCATTTCATGCAAGTTGCAGATTTACATTCTGAAGTTCATTCAAGGTTTGGTGAGTTGTGAGATAGAGTTTTTCATTCATTATTCCTTTCATGCTATTTCATTTCATTTCAAGGTTTGATTACCAAATTGGGGTTTGACCAAGGTGAACCCCTATTCACCAAAAACAAACATTTTTTCCCCTCTTTGTGTGTTGTAGATTTGCAAATTGAAGAAAATTTGAAGATCTCAAAGTTGCAAAATTGCAAAGTTGCATTTTTTTTCATCTTTGTTGTCATCTCATGGAAAATCAGATCTAAGATTTATTTCCAACTATTCAACTATGAAAATCAAGAATCTAGAACTACAAACATAGAAGCAAAGGACCCAAAAACCATTTTTGAATATCCCTACTTAGGACCCATTCACCATAGGGAAAATGAGTCCTCATACAACTTCTAAAAACACCATTTTGTGACAAGTACACAAAAATTATCCCTACCAGATCTGCCAAAAATTTTCTAGGTTCCTTTAGTTTTATGTTTAATCCACTGAATCCAAGAGATAGATTGAATTTTGGAGTTGAATTGCTATTTTTGATTTTTCTCCCAAATTTTTTGTTTGACCTAGTAATGTAGAGAGGGATTGACACACAAAACCATCTCCAAACTCTCACAACAAATGCTCAAATAAAATGGAGGAATTGTAAATTAACACACAAAAATTTAGATGCACAGGAAACCATTGATTTTCTTCATTAAAATAATATTGATAGAAAAATTTTCAGTCATATATGGACTGATATGTAGAAAATTATTCTCCTCAAGGAATCACATATGCAACTATAAATTAATCTCAAACAAACTATGCTCAACATATGAGCTTTTACAAACATAACCATCTCTCAGCTCTTCTAAACCACCTACAACACTTGCAACTTCAAACTGGCTATTCTAGCATCCTCATGGGTTGTTTTTTATCAAACCAAACCTGCAATAAACATGTCCAAAATTTTCTCTAGAGAAAATATTTTCCCTTTGACCTATCTCTCAAAAATTGTCTTCAAAATTCTTCTTCAATAATTATTCCATGAAAGTGGTTTCCAAATTCTACTCACACCCCGTCATGAAATTATTTTTTCATGATTTATTTGGGCCTCTCCAATATTTCATCACCATTTTTTTGTAGCTTAACATTAAATCCCTCAAAAAAAAAACACATTTAAAATCCATTATGAGTAGCCCCCAAAAGATAGAAAAAAAAAGTTTTAAATTCTTCTCTTTTTCACTCCCGAAAGAGCAAAACACAAAAAGCAGTCCTGGGTGCACACTTTCATAGTCCCTATTATTTAGGAATCATTATTTTGAGTTTTTTTAAAGCTCCATAAATCAATCCCAACACCTCATAGTTATTTTCAAATTTTTGCAATAAAAATGTGTTAAAATTGCTTTTTCTTCCTTTTTCACCCCACTAGACAACTTGTTAATGTGTAAAAGATATTTTATTTGGAAAATTTAATTATTCAAAAATAAATAATTTTCCACTCCTCAACATGAAATTCAAACCAAATTAACTTATTCCAAAATTCAAAAATATTTCAACAAAATTAACCTCTTTTTAATTGACACAATATTGCCAATTTTCCATGGATGCTCCTACATCAGACACCCACTATAGAAATAAATGTTTCATGATTTAAATTTAGAAAAATTTGTAGACCTTATTTCTATATTTTACCCACCTCATTTCCTTGTCGACTGAAATATTTCTATGCACCACTTTCTGCAAACTTACAACATTACGATGCTTCATCCTTCTTCTACTACCCATCATGTAATTCAAAGCATCAAATCTATTGTCCCACCAATATACTTCATCAAAATAAAAAATAAAAATAAAAATTATTCCTTCTCCTTCATAAAAAAAAATGTATTTGTTTTCCTCATTTTTTGTTCCACCTTTTCCACATTCTTCCACTATGTCTCCTTCATGAAATTACACTATTTGAATGCCTTTTGAAAGGCATGATATTATTGCAGATTTTTTTCCTTCACTCAAAAAAGAGTTAGTAATATCATTAAAAGACTTAATTTCCTCATTAAATGACAAGGAATCATGACCACTAATCAAAACATTTTCACCTCCATTATTCTCAAACAAGTATTCTTCAGAAAAATCTTCATTAACCTTCACACTCAACTCTTCCAATTCAAATTTATCAAAAGAAAATTTTTCTACAACAAACTTATCTACTCCTTCACCCTCTTTCTCATCAAGGGAAACAATAAAATCAGATTTTATGTTACCCTCTACTGCTACCTTCTTTCCACTTGATATCTCTTCTTTAATTTGAGTTGACCAACAATTTACCTTTCTCATCTTCTTCATGGTTAGTGTCAAAAAATCTAACCTATTCATGATTCATACCATCTAAAAGTTTGATTTTATCAACCAAAAAATATCTATAATTACTACAAAACTTACCCATTTCTTCTTTCAATGGCTTCAATTTGTGTTTCACTCCATCCTTCATCAATGTGTACATGTTGGCATAAACATCGTGCATTTCCTTCCTATCAAATTCCAAGGCCTCCTTAAAAAAATACTTCACAGATTTATAGCAATAATATCACATAATATTTCATCGCTATAACCTCCTATATTAATATTTACCAAGATTTTTACATTGATAAAATATTCCCTATCATCTTGTAGATATGTTATCCTATAGAGATGTAAATTCCTTCTTCTCTCTAGCCGCAATTTTCTCACCATCTCCTCAGAAACAAGATTGTTTGTGCTACCTCCATCTATAATGACATCACATACCTTGTTCTAGAACTTGCATCTTTTTCTAAAAAAACTTTTTCTTTGAATTGATTTATCATATTCATTCAATAGGGTTCTCCTTGCTACTAAAGTTTCACCATCTTTCGCCTCTTCGAAATGTGTTGATCCTACATCTTCTCTATTCATATTTGCTGCTCTATTCTAATGTTCAGTCCTTCTTCTTGGTATTTCCTCTTCACGAGGAAAATCATATGCCCTATGACCTTATTTTCCACACTTAAAAAAAGTTCCTTGAAAGGTTTATCCTCCAAAATCTCTACCCAATCTTCCTCTTCCTCTTGAATCTTGATCCCTAGAACCATATGGATCATCATAATTCTAAATTTTGATGCTACTTTGGTCTTATTTAAAAAAAAAATATTATTATTATCTACCCCATTTGATCTTCCTCCAACCTCATCTTCACAACCTCTTCCTCTTTGTTTATTTTCAAACCTTTTATTCACTCTTTCTTCAATTTTCAAGTCATCTTAGTATGCATCTTCCTGTTACAAGATTTTCACTTATAGTTCAATTAGGTAGAGCTTATTAATTTGAATTGAAATGAAAAAGTTACATTTTAACCTCTCCTAAATTAGATTCAAGTGCATAAATTAAATAATTCAAAAGGTTACATTTACAAATTACTGCATTTATATAGATGTACATGTAACATAGGAAATATTTGTATAAGTCTTTTCTGAACAAGAAAGTAATCTTTATTGATTCAAAAATGCATATTTGTCTCACACAAGCCATGAGGCTTAACTTATTCAATGGAAAGGAAGAAAAGAATATACATGAATAAGTAAAAAAAATATGTGCGTATAAGGAGAGTGACCAGTCATTTCCTGATAATGACTGGTTCACGGTATTGTCTTGCATTGTTGCTACCCCCAGCTGTTTGTGTCCACCTAGCTCCACCTTGCTCCTAGTTCTTGCATCTGCCAATAGCAATGATTTCAGAGAAATGCTCTGAGCAATGAAAAGTCTATAACCTTACATGAACAAACACCTATGCATGTATAAACTCATCTCCATGTGAATTAAATAAGCAATGCAAACCTTGGATGTCCTAGAGACAACGAAGTTATCAAACACATTCAAAATATGTATTTATTTTTCTAATATGTGTGCTTCATGTGCAAATACAGGAAAAGTAATATTTCTAATTTGTTTCATCAAATTGCAGCATGTAGGTTAAAACATGGCTCCCACAAGTGTTGAGCTCGGCATGCTAATTTATCAAATAATGAGCTCATTTGAGCTTATTTAAGAGGGAAATGCAATCTTAAAAGGCATCATGTCAACATGATCATGGAATGATAGTGAAAAGGCATACATGTTAAGTTCACAAAGCATTTCTTCAAGGAGCAGCTATAGAAGCTAAAGGTACAATGATATTGCGAATGCAACTGTACAACAAGAGAAAATGCCTTTGGAAACCATTCAAAATAGTAAAAGGTGAAGGAAATGATGCATCACAGTGATCAATAGGAGGTATTACAATCGGTAAGAAATTAATTGTGTATGAGGGACAACTTTCCATAGCATTGAGAGTAGTTTCTATTTTTCAAGCAACAAATATGGTCGTTAACTCAAGAGCATATATAAATAGTTTACAGCCATGCAAATGAATAGATAGTTATTTCAAATCAGAAAATAAAGGAGAAGATACAGTCTTGAGTAGCTACCAATACAAGTGAACAATCAAGTCTCCATGCCCTTACATTACAAAGGGGAGATTCAAATCTGAGATATGAAGATGCCCTAAACATACCCATTAGTCCTGTGTGCAAGGGGGAAAACTAATTTTTCACAGCAAAATAAAGAAGCTACAACTATAGGTTTGTTATCCTCAAAAGGTCATTGTCAAACATAATCATGATTAAAAAAGGCACAAAGGTGCAATGAAATTTGAAGAGAGACCTGAAATGAACGGCATGACAATTACATATGATAGCCCTGTGTAAGCAAAGGAACAATCAATATATGGACAGTATTAGGGGGGTTGTAAAGTGCTAATTTACTCTGGAATGATAGTAACCCAGGGACTTAAGACGATTATTCACAGGTGACAGAATGCATGATAATGCAAGATTAAGGATAATATGATGATCTCCTTCAATAGACAGTGGATAGAGTTGTGCAAGCTTCTAGAAGATGCTCTGATCAAAGCCTTGATACTGTCATGGAGAGAAAGCTTTGGGGTAGCAAGGTGATATGAAAGAATTCTTTGATCTTTTAGAACTTCAACTTTTGTAAATGGACGCCCAGGTTTAAATTTGTGTCAATCAACACAAAGTCATGAAATATCAAGATAGTGCGAGTGAAGATAATATGGGTCATAAAGATACTCAATTTAATTCAAGCAAAGTTTGAAGCTAAGAAACTTTGATGAGAGTAGAGTCTTGTATCAATGATTTAAGGATTCTCATGATGTCAAACAAAGGATAGTAAAATCAAAAGAACAAAGGTATATACTTTCATTTAAATGCAATATGTTAAGATATAGACAAAATCTAAAGCAAAATCAGAAATTTCAATGCAAGTATTGATCCAATGAAGTGGTATTCAAACCCTCAGTTGAAGGAAATAAATTAGTATGGAAACTGGAAGTATGAACCATAACCTACAATAGGAATAAACCCAAGAAAAAAAACACCCTGAAATCTATGCACAGATGGATAAAACCCTTGCATGGCCATGGGTAGTGTTAATGAAGGAATGAAAAGATTCATAGATTCTTTGAACATACTATGCAATGACACTAAATCACTTTGCAAACCATTTTTTCTTCATAGGGCAGCTTTTTCTTCCGTAATATATAGTTTTTCATCAAAAAGAATCAACAGGCAATATATAGCCAAAGTCAAAACCACCATTTTCATTCATAAAATGCATAAAGTCTTCAAAGAAAAGCAGGTTATCTCCTAAAATGAAGTAAAAGCAACAGATAAAAGCTTACCAGAGCTTTTGAGGTCATGTTTTACCAGAATAATGCAAGAAAGAGCCTCTGTGTTTTTCCAATTTTCCCCATGAGAGCTGAATGAAACCCTAGCAATGGCCCTAACTTCTTTATGAAACTTTGGGGCAAATGAAATGTGTTTCATTTTCTTTTGCATTTTGTTCCTTAGGTTTTGGAACCCTATGTTGCTGATGGGAAGGGATTTTTATCCCTTGTTTTAAAAAATACATTGCAACTAATGCACATGGGTGAAGAATATATGTCTTGTAACTTATTTGCGCTTTTCCCTTATAACTTAGGCTTTTCAAATATGGATTTTGACTTAGGCATGTCTAAGTCACAGTTTGACTTAGTAAACTCTTTTACTGATATCTATACCAAATACATGGAGGTGGAGTTATTTTTTAATTTTTGCATTGCTTTATATTGTAATATGCTTAAATTCAAATGATGATTTGTAAATCATTTAATTTAAGCATTACCCTTAAATGCAAAAAAAATGTGAGGCATGTGCTATATGACTAAGTCATGGATGGATGGAGGATATGTTTTTATTGATGACATGCCAAGAGCATCTAGGGAGGTTATTTTATAGTTTTCCAACATGAGGAGGAGATGTAGGGTGTTGTTATCACCTTGTTGAGAGATTATAGGCTTCCTTGTTTCAATTTAGAGCATTTTTAGAGGTTTTTATAGTTTGATTAAGTCATGCTTGAGTTTTCACCCATTATGAGCTCTTTTGGAGAGAATATAGGTGCTATATTTTTGGCTTTTGAGGGGCATCCGACCTAAGGAAGTTTCTAGCTCTTTGTTTAGTGCAACTGTTTGGAGTTGAAGCATATAGTTGCTTTTGTAACTCATTTTTGAGTTAGTTCTTCTTGATGCAATTTTTTGTACTTAGTGACTCTTAAGTCCTATGACAGATTTTAGCACACTTTGTAACTCATTTTTTGATATGGAATAAAGTTCAAACCTTGGATATCATTGACTTTGAGTTTTTTTCTATTAATTCCTTGCATCATTAAGTGTATTTGGTTGATTGATCAAGTTATTTTGAGAAATATTGTTCATTTCCTAATAATTTTGTCTTAGTTTTTAACACCTTTATGCAAGAGTATGATACTGCAGGTTACAGATTGTTTCAAACACTACAAATATCTTCTAGCTATGAAATTGTCATTCCTCACAGGAGTTTAAACATTGTGACATTTCTATAAAGTACTTATGTAGGTTATGCAACAATTGATTGTGCAATATATAACTTTTTCATTGTAGTTAAGTGTTGAGTTTCTGAATTTCATAATCCTATTCAATTAGGTGTATCACCATAGAAGTAGTTTTTACCATTTTTCAAATTATCCTTATCCCTTTTCCTTCAAAAATCATTAGATTAGGTGATACCAAAAGGAAGTCGGCCTTCTTTGGAGTTTGACCTCTACTTATAAGTAACCCACAACTTTAGAGGTCTTCCCATGTTTCTCTAAAATTTTAGCTCTTGTAGCTTAACATGTTAGATCTTGTAGCTTAGTCAAGGTGCAATTTCAGGAGATAATAGTTTTGGCACGCCTGATGGGATTGTCAGACAGACAACTTGGAAATTACATGTGTATTATTTGCTCTTTTATATGCAACCAATAAGTTTCATCGCTTTCAGAGGTTAATTTCAGCATATTATGTTGACTCTCTATACCAATGCATCATTGAGAACTTCAAAATATTAAGAAATCTAGTTTTTTTCTCAGTATTAGCAGCCTTGGGAGGAAGTTTAAACAACACCATGGCGGTTCCAACCTCATAAAAAATGGTTTCAGTAGTCCAGTTATCTACAAGTAATAAGGTTTGTTGTCTAGGCTTTCCTATGATTCATATTTTACCTTGCAATGTCTAGCTATCAACAATATAATGATTATTCTGCTCCATTTCATGAAAATTTAAGTTTTTTGTGTCTAAATAGCCCTTCTCCTTATTGCAACTAGCATTACCAACAATCCTATCATGCTTTCCACCCTCCCACCCCTACTCAATTCCCCTTATAGCATATTAATCCTACTTTGAGCTAGCCTTGTAGCCTCCCAGGTCAATCCCAAAATTCTAACAATATGGATACTGAGTTGGGTAGCATCAAGGAGATGTTGTTATAGTTTCAAAGCTAGATGTTGGACATAGAAAGAGAAAATGAGTATAACATGCAGCAAGAGGAAGTTTTCATTCAAGCTCACATTTATTGGCAAGAGTTGGAAGCACAAATATATGAGAAGGAATTGTTGGCTAGACAAGTTGTAACTGAGGAAGAGCAGATGGAACAATTTCTTGCACAAGCCCAAAGGATAGAACCTCAATTATCCTTTCATGCTTCATTTCAACCTATGAAGGAGGAGGCCCCAAAGTACAAGCTTCCAAGTTTTAGGTAGGATGAATCTAGTATGGACAACTATGATGAAATTACTAAGTTGGAGGAGCACGTGTTTTCAATTCCAAGTTTCAAGTAGATTACATCTTCTCAAAGATAAAAACTAATTGAACATCTTCCTCAAGTGGAAGGCACTTGTGATGATGAATTTTTAGAGTGGTGGGAAGACAAATCAGAAGTGACTATTGGAGAAGATCAACTTTCAGCTTTGAATGGGAAGTTACCTTCAATCATTCAACATGTTGAAGGTGTGAGTCTATTCACACCAACAAAACTTGAAGAAATACATGAAATTCAACTTGGCACCATTTCCTAGTATATGAGCTATGAAATTTTTAAACATGTTATATAGGAGAAAGCTAATGTTGAGCTCTATGAAGAGTTGTACATAGATATAATTGAACATTTTTGTTCAAAGTTGGATGACAAAGAATCAGAAGAAGTTGGCAATCATGGTGTTTCAAAACATCAGGTTCACAAGCTTTATGAGGTGTTGAAATAATAGGAGAAGCCTCATGAACCTTATTTTCAAGGTTATAAGTGGTTGGAGGAGCTTCTATTTTGTTGTGCAGAGGAGCTTGAGACTAATAAACTAGTTGAACTTTTCCTTCTTTCATTGAAGAAGAAAACAATGATTTGGAATGTCTTTCTTTGAGTGATAATGAGCATTATGAGTAGTTTCCTTTCTGGTCTGTAAAAGATCTAGAGGTTGATGTATTGATTGAAAGTTTGTTGTAGGAATCCATCTCATTCTTCACCATTGAAGTAATGAGTGTTCATTTGGAAAAGCATGAGCATACTGAGGAGGTTACCACTTTTTTGCCAAGTTAGCCATAGGGATTAGACCTTTCTAGCCAACAAGGCGATAAAATGGTAGTCCATGAGCAAGAGATCAGAAAGGAAAGCTCAATCTTTTCCCTTACAAGAGGTTACTCTATCAGATACTTATCCAACATAGAGTCCCTGAACAAGCACATATAGCCAAGCATGAATCTATGGCTAAAAATGACATTGAGGATGCATTTGAAGCTAAACAAGAGTATGTTCAACTCACTTATCCTCCTTTGATTGATAATACATATGATCAATTTAGGGAGGTGAGTGAATTTTTTTTATCTCATTCAATAGTTACTGCATCAACTTGACGAGCATTTCTTTGTGTATTATATTTTCTTAGCTACCATCATGCATGCAAATCACTACATATTGAGAAGGAGGGGAAGCTATTTCATTCTTCCTATAAATGGTTTTTTTTAAGTATTTTTTTTATTACTAGTTAGGGTAGGTTAGAATAATTTTAGTTGCAAGTTTCAATTCCCTACGTGTTTTTTCAGTACAGTTAAGTAGTTTCCCTTTTGCAGTTTTTGTTTTTAATAAGTTTCCAGGTGACCTAATCTATTTTAATGAGTTACAACATTCAATAGGTTTTTCTAGGTCTATTTATGATTTTTCTAAGTGATTCCATGCCCAATGGGCAAGCCTATGAAATTGGTTTTCATTTTTAGGAAGCAAACTTACAACGGATTTTGCCAAAAATGTTACCAGATTTTCACTTATATCTCAATCAGGTAGAGCTTATTGATTTGAATTGAAAGGAAAAAGGTACATTTTAGCCTCTCCTAAATTAGATTCAAGTGCATAAATGAAATAATTCAAAAGGTTACATTTACAAATTTCTACATTTTTACAGATGTATGTAACATAGGAAATATTTGTATAAGTCTTTTCTGAACAAGACAGTAATCTTTATTGATTCAAAAATGCATATTTGTCTCACACAAGCCATGAGACTGAACTTATTCAATGGAAATGAAGAAAATCATAAACATGAATAAGTAAACAGAATATGTGCATATAAGGAGAGTGACTAGTTATTGCCTGATAATGACTGAGTCACGGTATTGTCTTGTGTTGCTACTGCCCCAAGTTGTCTGTTTCTTCCTAGCTCCACCTTGCTCCTAGTTCTTGAATTTGGAAATAGCAATGATGTTAGAGCAATGCTCTAAGCAATGAAAAGTCTCTAACCTTACATGAAAAAACACCTATGCATGCATAAACGGATCTCCATGTGCATTAAATAAGCAATGAAGACCTTGGATGTCCTAGAGAACAACAAAGTTATGAAACACATCCAAAATATGCATTTATTTTTCTAATATGTGTTCTTCATGTGTAGATACAGGAAAAGTACTGTTGCTAACTTGTTTCATCAAATTACAACATGTGGGTTGAGATGTAGCTCCCACAAGGTTTGATCCCAACATGATGAGTTATCAAATAATGAGTTCATTTGAGACTATTTAAGAGTGAAATGTAATCTTAAAGGGAATCATGTCAATGTGATCATGGAATGATAGTGAATAGGCATACATGTTAAGTTCACAAAGCATTTCTTCAAGGAGCAGCTACAGAAGCTAAAGGTAACAATGATATTGTAAATACAATTGTACAACACGAGAAAATTCCTTTGGAACGTATTCAAAACAACAAAAGGTGAAGGAAATGATGCATCACAATGATCAATAGGAGGTATTATAATCATTAAACAAGTAACTGTGTATGAGGGACAACTTTCCATAGCATTGAGAGTAGCTGTTCTTTGTATTTTTTAAGCAAAAAATATGGTTGTTAATTCAAGAGCATATAAACATAGTTTACAACCATGAAGATGAATAGACAATTATTCCAAATCAAAAAATAAAGGAGAAGATACAATCTTGAGTAGCTACCAATACAAGTGAACAATCAAGTCTCCATGCCCTTACATTACAAAGGGGAGATTCAAATATGAGATATGAAGATACCCTAAACATACCCATTAGTCTTGTGTGCAAGGGGGAAAACTGAATTTTCATAGTGAAATAAAGAAGCCACAACTATAGGCTTGTTATCCTAAAAATTTCATTGTCAAACATAATCATGATTTTAAAAGGTACAAAAGTTCAATAAAATTTGAAGACAGTCCTAAAATGAACTGCATGACAGTTACATGTGATATCCCTTGTAAGTAAAGGAACAATCAATATATGGACAATATTAGGGGGGTTGTAAAGTGCTAATTGACTTTGGAATGATAGTAACCTAGGGACTTAAGACGATTATTCCCAAGTGACAGAATGCATGATAATGCAAGATTAAGGATAATATGATGATCTCTTTCAATAGAAAGTGGACAGAGTTGTGCAAGATTCTAGAAGATGATTTGATCAAAGCCTTGATACCATCATGGAGAGAAAGCTTTGGGGCAGCAAGGTGATATGACAAAATTCTTTGATCTTTTAGACCTTCAATTTCTATAAATGGACGCCTAGGTTTAAATTTGTGTCAATAAACACAAAGTGATGAAATATCAAGGTAGTGCGAGTGAAGATAAAATGGGTCATAAAGATACTCAATTTAATTCAAGTAAAGTTTGACGCTAAGAAACTTTGATGAGAGTAAAGTTTTGTATCAATGATTTAAGGACTATCATGATGTAAAACAAAGGACAACCAAATGAAAAGAATAGAGGTCCATACTTTCATTTAACCGCAATATGTTAACAAATAGAAAAAAATTGAAGCAAAATAAGAAATTTCAATGCAAGTACCGAGCCAATGAAGGGGAATTTAGAACATCAGTTGAAGGAAAGAAATCAATAATGGAAACTGCAAGTATGAACCATGGCCTACAATAGGAATAAACCCAAAAAACAAAAAAAAACACGCTGAAACATGTGTACAGATGGATAAAACCATTGCATGGCCATAGGTAGTGTTAATGAAGGACTGGAAAGATGCATAGAGTATTTGAACATACTTTGCAATGGAACTAAATCACTTTGCAGACCATTTTCTCTTCATAGGGAAGCTTTTTCTTGTGTAATATATAGTTTTTCATTAGAAAAAATCAGTAGGAAGTGTATGGCCATAGTCAAAATCACCATTTTCATTCATAAAATGCATAAAGTCTTCAAGGAAAAGTAGGCTATTTCCTAAAATGAAGTGAAAGCAATAGATAAAAGCTTACCAGAGCTTTCGAGGTTGTGTTTTTTCAAAAGAATGCAAGAAACAACCTCTATGTTTTTCCATTTTTCCCCATGATATCTCGATGAAACCCTGACGGAAGCCGTAAATTCTTCATGAAACTTTGGTGAAAATGAAATGTGTTTCATTTTATTTTTTCATTTTGTTCCTTAGGGTTTGGAACCTTATGTTTCTGATGGGAAGGGATTTTTATCCCTTGCTTTAAAAAATGCATTGCAACTAATGCCCGTGGGTCAAGACTATATGTCTTGTAACTTATTTGTGCCTTTCCCTTATAACTTAGCCATTTCAAATATGGATTTTGACTTAGGCATGTCTAAGTCATAGTTTGACTTAGTAAACTCTTTTAATGATGTCTATACCGAATACCTGGAGGTGGAGTTTTTTTTTTTTGCACTGCTTTATATTGTAATATGCTTAAATTCAAATGATGATTTATAAATCATTTAAATTAAGCATTACCTTTAAATGAAAAAAAAATGTGAGGCATGTGCTATATGACTAAGTCATGGATGGGTGGAGGATATGTTTTTATTGATAACATGCCAAGAGCATCTATAGAGGTTATTTTATAGTTTTCCAACATGAGAAGGAGATGTAGGGTGTTGTTATCACCTTGTTGAGAGAATATAGGCTTCTTTGTTTTAATTTAGAGCATTTTTAGAGGTTTTTATGGTTTGATTAAGTCATGCTTTACTTTTTCACCCATTATGAGCTCTTTTGGAGAGAATATAGGTGCTATACTTTAGGATTTTGAGGGGCATCCGACCCAAGGAAGCTTCTAGCTCCTTGTTTAGTGAAATTTCTTGGAGTTGAAGCATATAGTTGCTTTTGTGACTCATTTTTGAGTTAGTTCTTCTTGATGTAGTTTTTTGTGCGTAGTGACTCTTAAGTCTTATGAGAGATTTTAGCACACTTTGTAACTCATTTTCTGATATGGAATAAAGTTCAAACCTTGGATATCATTGACTTTGAGTTTTTTTCTATTAATTCCTTGCATCATTGTGTTTATTTGGTTGATTAATCAAGTTATTTTGAGAAATATTGTTCATTTTCTAATAATTTTGTCTTCTTTTTTAACACCTTTATGCAAGAGTATGATACTACATGTTATAGATTGTGTCAAACATTGTAAATAGCTTCTAGCTATGAAATTCTCATTCCTCTGAGGAGTTTAAATATTGTGACCTTTCTATATAGTACTTATGGAGGTTATGCAACAATTGATTGTGCAATATATAACTTTTTCATTGTAGTTAAGTGTTGAGTTTCTGAATTTCATAATCCTATTTAGTTAGGTGTATCACCATAGAAGTAGTTTTTACCATTTTTCAGTTTTATCATTTTCAAATTATCCTTCTCCCTTTTCCTTCAAAAATCATTATATTAGGTCATACCAAAAGGAATCTGCCCTTCTCCAGAGTTTGACCTCTTCTTATAAGTAACCCACAACTTTAGTAGTCTTCCCATGTTTCTCTAAAATTTTAGGTCCTGCAACTTAACATGTTAGATCCTACAGCTTAGTTAGGGTGCAATTTCAAGAGATAACACTTCCATAGTTATAACTTTTAGCAATGCCATCTCCTCTTGTATGATCAGCCTTAAACCATTAATATTGTACCATAGAAAAAAAGGAAACTTGCTTGACATGGGAATAATTCATGATAAATTAGACTTAAGGAGGTCTTGATTTGGTGTTGTGAGGTGTTTTACACATCCACACTAGGTCTTGGACCCTTTTAAATGCATTTAACGATGTCTTGTAAAGGTGTTGTAAAAGAATTTCACGCTTTTCTAGACTTAATGAACCCATTTTCCCTTAATTCAACATTATAAAATGTATTTAAATGTGTCTTCACACTAATCTAGAAGCCTTGTGAAATAAACTTAATGTTAAACAACTTTTGTAATGTGTCTTGCACATTCACATTGGTTCTTGTGCCTTCTTAGGCTATGTGGACCTCATTTTAGTGTTGTAAAGTGTATTTAATCACATTTTCACATTGAATTTGGTCACCCAAGCCCCAGTCACTCTTCACATCATCACTAATAGGCCTCTATTACCCCATATTGTGCATCTTGAGGCATAAATTGATGAAATACTTGAGAAAGTCACAATATAAACCTTATTTTCTTATCTTCTGGAATCCTAGCTATAAAAATGGCCCATGTGGGATCCATTCACCATCCACGGTGACTCAGTCCCATCCAGGTGGGACCCATTCACCATGGGTGGAAAATGAGTCTCATTTGGACCATTTTTTACCTTTGAGCAAGAAAAATTAAAATTTCTTATCTTCTGGCATCCTAGCTATGAAAATGGCCCATGTGGGACCCATTCACCATCCACGGTGACTCAGTCCCATCCAGGTGGGACCCATTCACCATGGGTGGAAAATGAGTCTCATTTGGACCAGTTTTTACCTTTGAGCAAGAAAAATTAAAATTTAAGTTTGTTATTTTCACATGTCGGCTTAAGGGATCCAATTTACAGGCTAATGAGGTGGATTTCCTATAAAATCAACTCTCTAAACCCTAAATCACATTCATTATTCATTATTCATCCATCATTCTTCCATCTCAAGCTAAGCAAGTTAGGGCTTCTTCATTTCAAGTTATTAAGATAGTAATTTTCAGACATTCAAGGGCAGATTCTCCATGTTTTGTTACAAAAATTCAAGATCAAACATCATGGAAAGGTAATCAACTCAATTATTTCATTTTCATTCAATTCTTTCACCATTTCAGTTTAATTACCTAAAAGGGGTTTGACCAAGGCAAACCCCCATGCCTTAGCATTCAACATTTCTCTCTCTTGTCTTCTATGTTTGCAGATTTAGGCCTCTTGGAAGCTTGAAAATCATTAAAAATCAAGTTGCAAATTTTTTTAGGTCTTCTCTTCATTGAAAAAGTCAAAATATCAACAAAAACTCATTTTTTAGACTTGGAAATCAAAGTTTTAGAAGCAGACATCTAGAGAAGTCTAAAGTGTAGACCAGGATCTCTTGTTTCCTCTTTTGAATAGTTAAAAATTTGAAAGTGGAATCACTCACCATCAGTGGTGAATGAGTCCCACTTCCAGGTCAATTTTTGGGTTTTATCTATTTATGTTTTAGTTTTGCATTCATTTCTAGGTGTTCTTGTATTACACAATGTGTTTTCAAACAAGTTACATTTCTTAGGTTTTGCACACTTAATAAATCAATCTCATCATCTAGTTACATTTAGATCATTGAATTTGGTCATAATTCAATCATACACATCTTAGATTCAGTGAACCACTTAGATTTTAGGTGTGGGATCTATCTTTTTCTATTAGGTGAAAGACCCTAAGTGAGCAAAGAGACATATCATTCCTAACTTACAAAATATATGGTTCATTTTGGTGAACCAGCTTTTCAAACACTTTCTTGTCTTATTTTGGAGTCCTTCATCATAGATCTATCCTTTTCCTTGATCTTGCATTAGGGTTTGCAAGATTTCATTTGCATGCTTGGTTTAAAATTTTGTATTCATAAAAAGTTCATTTAGGTTGCATTGTTGTCATATAAATTCATTAAATTTTTTCTGAAATTAGAACTACATTTTTAACTTAGGTCTGCATCATAGCACTCAAAAAACATAAAAAATCACTCAATTTTTTTTGAAAATTCTGAAAAAAAAAGTCCAAACTAGGTCTCATTCGCCACCTTGGGAAAATCAGTCCCTTTTCACCCTTGAAACTACCCTTTACAATTTTATTTTATTTTTAAGCTTTTGTTTGGTGCCTTTACCTACCTGTATCAGTTGGCTAAGTTTATGTAACATGCATTTCATCATATTTAGCTTAAATTAGCTCATTTTGTACATTGCTTAATTGTACTTTTGCATTTACAACATTTCATTTTTAGATTGTTGCATTGTGTAAACAAAAAATTAGCTTGCTTAAAAACTAAAAAATTTCATTTCCTTTTAAGTGATTGGGTATGTGCAGGATCATCATGGAAAAAATAGGCCCTTAAATGGCAAAAAATTCAGAAAAATTAGAGTTAGGCAACTTGACATAAAAATTTGAATAAGTTATCTATATCATTTCAAAAATATGTAAGAATAGAATTTGTAACAAATTGAATCTAGTTTCTAAACTACTAGGTTTGTTTAATTATATATATATATATATATATATATATATATATATATATTTGGTGAAATTTTGAAATTTCAATGCAATAGTTCTTAAATTTCAGGGAAAAAATAAGAAGTAGGTGTTTGTCTGACCACCCTAACCACAATAAAATGATAATATTTTAGATATAAATAGAGGACTCATGTCCCGATGTGATGCATAATTTTTTGTAATTATTTTCCAAGTAAATAATTAATTATGATTTTTTTATTACAACTTTTAAAAAATATAAAAACTCATCTTTCTGACCACCTTAACTTGGTCAAAACTTCATGAAATTCATTTTTTATTTTTTTAATCCTATAGTATGTGAAGCATAGAGTGTGACACATGTTTTGGATTCAAAAAATGTGATACCGTTTGAAAACTATAGGTTTTTTTCAATCAACCTATCAATAAGGACTTTAGTCATAATTTGAATAGAAAATGAATAATAATTACTTATTAAATTCAAAATAAAGCATAATTTATATTGGTGGAAAGCTGAGAATCTCCTTTAAAAACCCTTTTCATTTCATCAAATTTGGGTAAAATAAAAGTCGTCAGCCACATACCCATCATATTGCCACTTTTTGGCCCATCATGATCTTGCACATACCCCATTGCATTGTCCTTTCTTTCCTTTTTCATCCTAGCATGTTTTTTTCAAAATAGTTGGCTTTGATTTCGTTAAAAATGGATTGCATAAATACAACATTCCCTCTTATGAGTTCAATTGGTATTATAGTAATGAGTACTTTAAGACACATGATCAAAGCCTTGGTAAAATCCTTAATCTTACATTGTCCATTGGTGAGAATGGTAATGTAGACAATTATAACCATCATACTTGCTCTCCTCCTGATACCTCTCCTATTAGTGACAAAGGTATCTTGGTGAAGTAAGATACAAGCATTGATGGTTTTGATTGTCCATATCCTCATTCCCCTTTGGAAGATGTTCAACAACAAGGGCATGAAATCATAGACACATTTCTAAATATCACTTTACCTAGTCTCCATAACCATGACAATAAAACTTGTTCATCTCCTAATATCCCTCCTTGATGTACAAAGAGGATAGGTTGGTGTTAGAAGACATCCCTATTAAGAATCATGAAACCCTTGATCCTCCCTTCCTTAATGCTCCTCCCATTTGGGAAAATCTCTTTGAAAACCATAGTGTTCCTTCTCTTGATGCCTCCCCCACTTGTGATGAAGCTATTTTACCCTTGGATGAAAATATTACAAGCTCTCCTAGTCAGGTAGATAATATGGTACAAGATAATGAGACCTTAAATACAATGGACACTCCACTAACACCTTCTCATCATCATCCTCCTCTTCATAATCTCATCATTTATCATTCCCCTATTGGTGATGAAGTCATTGTGGAAGAACCAATCATTACTTGTAAAGCACATATGGCTTGTTGTTCTCCTAAAAAATATCCTCCTAGGGAGAATATCATGGTGCTAGAATGTGGCAACCATAATAATTTGTCTTCCTTAAATAAAAAGTGTTTCTTGATTTCCCTTTATTAGAGATCCATCAAACCAAGACTGTCGAAGTTATGAATGTGCAAGTTTACATTAGATATCCCTTGATCAATGGAGCTCATAAATATCCTGTGGGACATCCTAACAACCCTATAATTATCTACCCACCTTCACACAAAAGAAAAACTCAAAATAAACCTGAAATTATCCTTTACCCTCCTCAGAATAATGTTTTGCAGCAACTAAGTCATAATACCGTTGCTCATACATATAACACAAAACAATACGTACCCACCACAACCAACCCCGACACCATTGCCATTACCTAATCCTATGCCACATAACCCTTTCTTGCCAGGTCGCACAGAGTATGATCTTGTCGAGCAACTTAAGAATACTCTTGCTAAGATATCATTGTGGGATCTCATTCAGGTCTCCCCTCACTATCACAACATGATTCATACAACCTTACAACAAGTTCCTATCCCTTCTAATGTACGACCAATTTATATAGCAGCCATAATTCAAGGACCAAATGTTGACATTGTTTTCCACTAGAGTGAACTCCCTTCTTTGGATGTGCAACAACAAAATGATGCTTTCATGATCACTGCTCAATACAACACAAAAGGGATAAAGAGAACTCTTGTCAATACTGGTTCTGCTCTTAATGTGCATAGTGTGAGCCTTTTGGATAGGCTTGGCATTTATCAATCAATCGTTCAACTTGATTCTTTCTCTATTAAGGGATTTGACAATGTCGAAAAGAAACTGCTAGGGGTAATCATTATGCCTCTTACCATTGGAGTGGTCACCTTGAATACACCGATCCATGTTCTGCCTTATGGGCTTTCATGCAATGAAAGGTGTGCCTTCCACTCTTCACCGCAAAATGAAATATATCTACAACACAGTCCACACATTTGACGCCGATCTTGAACTTGATAGTGAGAAAAACAAAGAAAATTCCTTAAACACATCAACATCAAATACACCAATGGAACCCGTTCACCAAAATGACAACGAATAAGGGTGTTGCCACAATAGTGGTTTACACTTTTTGGGAGATCCTAATTTTTGTTGAAATCGCATATTTTTAGAAAATATAATGATTTAAGCCTTGAAAAGTTCCATTTAAAGGATTCCAATTTAAGAGGGTTTGATCAAACCACCTTAGACCAAGCCCCCTTGGATAGAACCCTACTAGTTTTAGACGATACCTATAATAGAGTCTCCTTTACACCTATCAAAATGTTGATAAAAAAACCACTTTTGATTTACCTTTTGGGGGATCAAATGAATTCATTTAAAAATTATTTTTTGTAAGTATGTAGTCCTTATTATAAGCTTCCAAAAAACTATAATTTTAATTAAATTTAATTTGATTATTATATTTATTTTTTATTTCTTGTGAATGTAGATTTTTCACCCAAAATCAAGCTCTTTGTTCTAAACATGTGGAAAAATAGAAGATTATCAAAAAAAAATTGAAAAATATGAGTGCCCCAAATATTGAATTCCTTTCTCCAACAAAAATAAAATTGAATTTTGATACATACAAAAAAAGTTGTGTTATATAGTCCGCCTATGTTTGAATTGTAATTGGTTTGACTTCGAAACTTGATTAAGGAAAAAATATTCAATAAAACACTATGAAACCAATTGGAAGCACTATATATCATAGTTCCAAATCTAAATTCAAAAAAATAGAATTTTATCCTTCATGGAAAAAAAATTATGTGTTATACGGTGAGTGTCACTCCTTAAAATTGGTGTTTACTGAAAAAAGCTAGTTTTGAAGGAGATGGAAAAAGAAGTGCAATCTGATTCCAAAAAATTTCAAAAAAATATATTTAGAATCTACAGACAAAATTTCACAAAACACTAGTTTGCATCATCTTCAAATTCCTCACGATTTAGCCACTATAAGTGTCTAATTTAAGTGAAGATTTAGTTAGAAAAAATTAGTTTAGTGTCCAGTTTGGCCAAAAATTGTAAACCAGTATTGTGGGATCACCCACAACTTAAACAACACACAAAGCTATTATACGTGTTGGATGTTGTGGTTGTATTTATGATATGTGGTTGTCATTGATGTCAACACTATTAGCATTATTGCATTGAAGGTTGTATATATCGAGGATATTGAGAAAATTGTTAAAAGAAGAGTTGCATGTTGCCAGTGGAACAGTGAAGGTCAAGAAGGTGTCTTGTTCCATACATTGAATATCAACTATTATGGGCTAAATATTTTATTGTTGATAGTATCTATTTCATCTATCGGAATTTTTAGAGGTCTGCGTGAATATTTGATCAAGCTATGAATAGTTCTGTTTTGATAGTATTTTTGTGAGTTCTGTAAGTGTTCCTAATTGGAGTTTATGTGTTTCTGGTAATTTTTGTTGTTGTGGATGATTCTCTACTAGTTCCTATTATTTTTGGATGCTTCTAGATCATTCTCTATCCTTTTTGTAGGTCCGCATTGATTGGCGTGCTCATGGTCGAAGATTTTTCTTGGTATTTTTGGGTTTTCATGTTCTTGGCTGACATGATGGTTGTAACGTGTTGCAGATCCTTGAAGATTTAAATTTGAATGTTTGGCATGCTCGAGGACATTTTTTTGGGTTGCATCATGATATTAGCTGACGATGTTTGATCCACATTAAGAAAATATTTGTAAATTTGGGCCGACATTGTAAATATGTTTTATATTTTTGGCCGACTAGGTTGTTGATGTAATTCCATGTTGTAGATATATAAGAGTGATTTTTTAAGAAAATTCAGTGTGTAGAAGAGGGAATATACGCTAGATAAAGTGCAAATGTGTGAATAATGTTTTAATCATTCGATTGCAAAGCAGAGTGAGAAGGATTTTGAGCAAAGTGTGAAGAAGGTTTTTTGTGCTTAACTGGAACTATAAGCAGGCTTGTGAAGAAGCTATTTTCTCAGTTCATACCCTACGGATCTAATCCATATTGTTGTGTATTGTTGGGAAGTGAACCCTCTTGTATTTGAGCAGTGTGCTTGAATGCATTTGCATTCCCATTATTTTTCTTATACTTTTAACAGGGTATAATATTGTGGACTAACATCCACCGTGGTTTTTCCCCTAACAGGGTTTCCACGTAAAAAAATCTTGGTGTTCTCTATGTTTCTAATGTGTTGATTGTTTATGGTTTTTTGTTCATTCATTAGATCCGAGATTAAGTTAAGTAAAGTTTGAAAATTCTTAATATTCTGTGACAACTGATTCACCCCCCCTCTTAATTTTTTTTCCTTGTTTTCCAACAATTGGTATCAGAGCAAGTTCCTCTGAAGAAGTTTAAAAGCTTGAGGTGATCCGAGATGGCGTCATACAAGAAGGACAGTCCTAGATTCGATGGAACAAAGTACTCATTGTGGAAAACTAGGATGGAGTGTCATTTGAGGTGTATTGGTGAAACCTTATGGAAGATTACAAAGAATCCATATGTTATTCCTAAGAATGGTCCTTCCACTGTTGATGAGATTAAAGAGGATGAGAATAATGACAGGGCTATGGAAACTTTGTTGAGTGCTCTAACAAATTTGGAAATGACAAATGTAATAGGTCTGAAGACAACTCATGAGATGTGGATGAAGATGGAAACTTTGTATGAAGGAGATGTACATGTGAAGATGGCTAAGCTACAGAGTTTGAAAGGAAAGTATGAAAATTTGAAGATGGGTGATGATGAAAATATTTCTTCTTTTATGCAAAGAGTAAATGAAATAGTGATGGGTATTAGATGTGTCGGTGGTACCCTGGATGAGGAAGAAATTGTCGCTAAAGTGGTCAGATCATTGCCTCCATACTACAAAGCAAAGGCTCATGCTATTGAAGAAACCAAATCATTGATGAATGTGATAAGGGATACACTGATTGGTAAACTTGTTGCCTTTGAGTTGAGCGAATTTGGGAATCTATTCCCAAGACTAAAACTGCATTTAAGGCTACTATATCCAAAAGAAACAAGCAAATATATGATCCATGAGAGAGTTCTAGAAAGACGTATGAGGAAGAAATGAAACAACTTGAAGATGAAGAAAGAGAAGTAGACGAGTTGGAAGCACTGATTGTAAAGAAAGAAGGTAGAGGACAAGGTAAGTATAAAGGAAAGATTCCTATCAAATGTTTTTCTTGCAGTAAAATAAGTCATTTTGCATCAAGGTGTCCTAAAAGAGTTCCTAGATCTAAGCCTTACAAACTAATATTTCAAAAGAAATGCTATTTTGCTGAAGAAGGTGTGACTAATGAAGAATCTGATAAAGAAAATGGAAATGAAGATGATTGGGTTTTCATTGCTATCAAGGAAAACAGTACATTGGCTACTGAATCTGCTAAAGTTTAGAAAGCTCTTGCAGCCTGAATTGAAGAAAAGGATGAGTGGGTCATTGACAATGGATTCTCACATCATATGACTGGTGACAAAAGCTAATTTGTAAGTCTAGAGAAGTATGACAGTGGGGTTGTAAGATTTTGAGATAACAATGCTTGTGTGATTCGTGGTAGAGGATCTATTTTTCTTGGTGGTAAGAATAACACTAATGATGTTCTTTATGTTGAAGGCTTGAAGCATAGCCTGTTGAGTGTTGGAAAAATGGTGGACAATCATTATGATCTTCAGTTCAAAGGTGGAAGATGTAGGATGTTTGGAAGTTTTGGAAATGTAATTGCTTGAGGTAAACAAACAAAAGGTAATATTTTCACCTGAATGCTGCTAGTGAAAGTTGTTTAATTGCTCAAGTAGATGAAAGATTCTTATGGAATAGAAGGTTGTGTCATGAGAATTTTGATAACATTGTCAAAATAAGTTCCACTCAAGCAGTAAGAGATCTACCTAAGCTAGTGAATCTTGCTAACACAATTTGCAAGGAGTGTCAGATGGGAAAAAAGACTAGATTCTATTTTCAGAGCAAACAACATCATTCAAATGGGTTACTAGAGTTGGTACATACTGATCTATGTGGTCCCTCTAGAGTCAGAAGTCTCCATGGAGAAAGGTACTTTATGTTTCTTATTGATGATTATTCTAGGATGATATGGGTTGCTTTCTTAAGGGAAAAATGTGAAGCATTAGAGAAGTTCAAAATTTTCAAAGCTATGGTAGAAAATGAGAAAGGTCTGAAAATAAAATGCTTAAGGTCAAACAGAGGTGGTTAGTTCGCCTCCAGGGAGTTTAATTCTTTATGTGAAGAGCATGGAATCAGAAGACAATTATCTGCTCTTCGAACCCCTCAACAGAATGGAGTTGTAGAGAGGAAGAATGAAACAATTCTGGATGCTACCAGAACAATGATGATTGAATGAAATGTGTCTCATACCTATTGGAGTGAAGCTATAAGCACTGTTGTGTACACTTTAAACTAGGTAAATGTAAATGGTAATTCTGGTAAGACTCCTTTTGAACTATGGTTTGGTTATAAGCCTACTGTTAGATATTTCAAGATCTTTGGAAGCAAGTGTTATATCAAGAGAGATGAGGATATAGGCAAGTTTGATGAAAGAAGTGATGAAGGAATCTTTCTAGGTTACTCTACTAAAAGCAAGGCCTACCGGTGCTATAACAGAAGATTGAGAAAGATGTTTGAGAGTGCAAATGTCAAAATTGATGAGGACTCTGCTAAATCATCCAGAAGTTGTGGATATGATTCAAATGACCAGGAAGATAGCACAAGAAAAGGGAAGAATGATCAGACACATAATCAAATTCAAATTGTGCCATATGTTCTAGTAAAGCAACTTCTTCTTTTTTCTAGTAAATCAAGGTAGTTAGGAAGGAGAGACAAGTGCAAGTGTAGAAGAAAAAACAAAAGAACTAGAAGATCAAGAGAATCCTAAAACTCTAAGGTATGTGAAGCTAAATCATTCTGAAAATAAAATTATAGGAGACAAGAATAAAGGTGTGCAACTAGAAGAAAAATTGCAGAAGAGTATTACCTGATTTCCAAGATTGAGCCTAAAGATGTCAATGAAGCTTGCAATGATGAACATTGGATGGAAGCTATAAAGGAAGAACTAATGCAGACTGAAAAGAATGATACATGGATACTTGTTCCTAGACCTAAAGATAAAAATGTGATTGGAACTAAATGGGTCTTTCAGAATAAGTTGAATGAACAAGGTGAAGTGGTCCAGAATAAAGCAAGACTGGTATGTAAAGGATATTCATAAATGGATCTTATTGATTTTGAAGAAACCTTTACCCTTGTTGCCAGAATTGAAGCTATAAGGTTATTTATTGCTTATGTTGCATATAAATATTATAAACTCTATCAAATGGATGTGAAGTCAGCTTTTTTTAATGGTGAGGAAGAAGAAGTATATATTGAACAACCGGATGGATTTCAACTAAATGATAAGGAAAACATGGTTTGTCGATTGAAGAAAGCTCTATATGGACTCAAGAAAGCCCCTAGAGCCTGATATGCTAGACTGGATAAATTTTTAATAAAGCTTGGATTCAATAAAGGTATTGTTGAAAGCAACTTATATTTCAAATTGGATCATGACAAAGAGTTAATTATTGAGGTCTTTGTTGATGACATTATTTTTGGAGGAAATGACAATCTATGTATGAAGTTTGCTGATGAAATGAAGAGTGAATTTGAAATGAGCATGATTGGAGAGATGAAGTTCTTTCTAAGATTGCAAGTTACTCAGTTAGACAAGGGGATCTTCATATCTCAGTCCAAATATGTGAGAGAGTTGTTGAAGAAATTTGGCATGGAAGACTCAAATCCTATTGGTACTCCCATGGTAACCAGATGTAAGTTAACACAAAATGATGATTCTCCTAAGGAAAATAAAAATATATACAATTCAATGATTGGTGGATTGCTCTACTTAACTCAGACTGGAGCAGACATTATGAATGTTGTATGTATGGTTGCGATATTTTAGGCTGACACAAAAGAATCTCATGTGACTGTTATAAAGAGAATCTTCAGGTATCTAAAAGGAACAGTTGACTTTGGGATTTGGTATCCTAAAGATGATGATCTTACTTTGAATGCATACACAGATGTGGATTGGGAAAGAGATGTAGATGATAGGAAGAGTATTAAAAAAAAGAATTCCATTTCTCTATCTATTGTTGAGGTAGAGTATATTGTTGTTGCAAATAACTGTACTCAAGTGATGTGGATGAAAAATATGTTGAAAGATATCAGAGTAGTATATAATGAACCTATTACCATATACTATGACAACTCAAATGCAATTAATATATCAAAGAGTTTGGTGCTACACTCTAAGACCAAGCATATATCAATCAAGTTTCACTTCTTGAAGGAAAAAGTAAGTGAGAAAGAAGTTAGAATGGAGTATGTTCCTACCAAAGAAAAAATTGTAGACATTTTCACCAAGCCGTTGCCGAAGGATACTTTTAAGTATCTCAAAGGGATGCTAGGGGTGATTACACCTCCTGATATGAACTGAAGATGCATTTATTTGCATCAATCTATGTGCTTCATAGATATTTCCTTATCTGAATTGATTTTTTTGTGGTTGCTACTCAATGGAGTAGTCAAATGTGTAGATATGTGGTTCAAAGCTTGTATGTGAAAAGGTAATGCTTATATTTTCCATTGATGTCAAAAGGGGAGAAGATTCATGTGAAAAACTATAGCTTATCTAGAGTGAAGAGTCTTGTAGGGAGAAGATCACGTAGAAGAGGTTAAAGAAGAAGAGTCTGAATCTTACGAGGAGTAAGTGTTGATTGAGAGTTGGGTTGATGGTGTTTTTCACATCATGTATTGCCATCAATTCCAAAGGGGAAAATTGTTGGATGTTATGGTTTTTTTGTTGATATGTGGTTGTCATTGATGTCAACACTATTAGCATTATTATATTGAAGGTTGTATATGTCGAGGATATTGAGAAAATTGTTAAAAGAAGAGCTGCAGGTTGCCAGTGGAACAATGAAGGCCAAGGTGTCTTGTTCTATACATTGAATATCAGCTATTGTGGACTAAAGGGTTTATTACTGAGAGTATCTAGTTCATCTACTAGAAGTTTCAGAGGTCTTCATGAAGATTTGATCGTGCTATGAATAGTTGTGTTTTGACAATATTTTTGTGGGTTTTGTCAGTGTTCTTGATTGAAGTTTATGTGTTTCTAGTAATTTCTATTGTTGTGGATGATTCTCTATTAGTTTATGTTGTTTTTGGATGCTTCTAGATCATTCTCTATCCTTGTTGTATGTCTGCATTGATCAGTGTGCTCGTGGTCAAATATTTTTCTTGATATATTCGGATTTTCATGTTCTTGGCCGACATGATGGTTGTAACGTGTTGTGGATCCTTGAAGATTTAAATTTTAATGTTTGGCATGCTCAAGGACATTGTTTTGGGTTGCATCATGATATTATCCGATGATGTTTAATCCACATTGAAAATTTATTTGTAAATTTTGGCCGACATTGTAAATATGTTTTATATTTTTGGCTGACTAGGTTGTTGATGTAATTCCATGTTGTGGATATATAAGAGAAATTTTTCTAGTGAAGTTAGTGTGCAGAAGAGTGAATATATTCTAGAGAAAGTGCAGATGTGTGAATAATTTTTTAATCATTCAATTGTAGAGCATAGTGAGAAGGAGTTTGAGTGAAGTGTGAAGAAGGTTTTTTGTGCTTAACCAAAACTATAATCAGGGTTGTGAAGAAGCTATTTTCTTAGTTCATTCCCTGTGGATCTAATCCATATTGTTTTGTATTGTTGGGAAGTGACCCCTCTTGTATTTGAGCAGTGAGCTCTAGGCAGTGTGCCTGAATGCATGTGCATTCCCATTATTTTTCTTATACTTTTAATAGGGTATAATATTTTGGACTAACATCCACTGTGGTTTTTCCCCTAACAAGGTTTCCATGTAAAAAATCATGGTGTTCTCTATGTTTCTAATTTTTTGATTGTTTATGGTTTATTGTTCATTCATCAGATCTAAGATTAAGTTAAGTAAAGTTTGAAAATTCTTAATACTCTATGACATTTATTCACCCCCCCTCTCAGTTTTTTGTCCTTGATTTTCCAACAATATGATGATTGGGGTTCCTTGGATTTTGAACATGACTTCATGGCCGAGTACAATATCATACACAAAGATTGAAATAGGGAAAATGAAAAAGAAAACAAATCTTTGAAAGCATCCACCTCAACCACTTTAGATAATGAAATACAATAAGCACCCACCTTTGACAATGCTTATCAACAACCACCAACCGATCAAAAAGAAATGAAAAAGCTTTATGGAAAAGGGTATGAGCTTATGAAACAACTTGGCTATAGTGGAAAAGGGTATAGTGCTAATGAACAAGGTATCTGTAATCCTATCAACCCTATCACACAACAAACAACTCATGGTCTTGGTTATTTCCCTTTGATAGAAATCGCCAAACATTCACTCAACATCAACAATCTCACACAACACACTTCTAAATCATCCTTAACAATTTTCCATCCTGAACTCCTTGATGCTAGTGGTCTTGAACATCACAATATGACACAAACAATGAACTCTTCACTTAATGTCAATGTCATCTCACAAGACACCAATAATTTGCATTCAATAGATTTTCTCTCCTCCTGTAAGAGTGACAACAAAATTCACAATCTAAAGGGTCTTGCTTAGGTATGACAACTAATACTAAGCAATATGTACCTTTGTTGTCAACTACAAGACCACCTTTTACCATTGATCAAGATGATATCTTGTCAAGACTCCTCCAAGATCACTTGATCACTCTCCCTCCTAGAACTCGCAAGAAATGTTATTCCAAAACTTCATTTTGCACCTATAATAGAGTTCATGGTCATTCCACTAATGAATGTAAATCTTTGAGTCGTAAAATCCAAAAAATCTCAATATTTTGGTATGTTTCCCTCTGTGGGGCCACCTCATTCCTCCCATTGATATTGATTTTTACTCTCACCTACATTTCATCAATCATTTCATCTCACCTTTTTCTTGCACTCAATGGGGACAAGGGGTTTAGTATCCTTGTCCTCATATGTCACTTGTGGTTGTCTTCTTTGGCTATTCATTAACCTTTCATGAATACATAAGAGCAAGCTTGGGATGTGGATGGCATGCCTTAAGTTGGCTTGCATATGACATACTTCTCTTTTTCATGATGTAGCTTCTCAAAAACATGACTTGGCATAGGGCTTTCTAAGTAAGCTCTCATGTCCTCTTCTTCTACTTTAAAGCAATTTCTCATAGTTCTAGTGCTCGCAACCACCTCAAAGTGGGGGCATATTGGTGTAGGGGCACCTCAACCCTTATTGAAATTTTCAATTTTTGAACATGTATTGGGGTGGCAAGTCTAGTCTTCAAAGGTTTGAGTCCAAATTTTGGTTTTATATGTTATTTTTATTCTAAATAAGGTCATCAAGACCATTATGTTGTGTATGTGAGTCTTTCAGAGGGGTAAAATATAAAGGTTGTCAATTTGTAAACTTGCAATGTAATAGGTTGTTAGCATTTAAAAATTTGTTAAAAGGAAGTTATGTACATTGGAGGGGTTGGTTGAAGTTGAAAATGTATAAGGACATCTTGCAAGCCTGAATGAAGGGTTAATGAAATACATTTTGATGAGTATGTGCCCTATTTCAACATCCAATTTGTGAATTTCAAGCATTTTTTTGAGTTTTCTTGACTGTGTGTGGCAAGCAAGGACACAATTTGATCCACAACTCACATAATGGTGTGGTAATAGGTGATAGTGTTCTCCTTTCAATTATTTTGAAGGCCTCTTATTGATTTTGTTGAAATAATCTCCTCTTTTCTTGCTCTGCCTGTAACAAGCCAGTAGGGTCTGAGTTTTCATTTTATTTAAGAATGGAGCCTTTCCTCCTACTATGGTGACCTATGATTCAGAGGAAAGGAATGTACTATGTTAATTTAAGTTCCCATGCTTTATTGGAACCTTGGCAAGGCGTCTATAAGGCTGGGTGGTGTTACCCTAGGATGGAAATGTGGGTTTTTGACATGAAAAAGAGAAACTAAAGTAGTGATTTTGAAAACTAATGAAGTTAAAGGCCTTGCAAGTGTTTATTATGTTTGTGAAGACCCTATTAAAGTTGTGTGATATTTTGGTTAGGCTTGGAGAGCATTGGAAATGTGAATTCAAAGAAACCCTAGGTTTTTACATGTAAAAGGAGGCTTTGGTGGAATTACAGTCCAAAGGTTAGTTGTCTGAGTTTTGAAGGTTGAATTGATGGTTTTGCATCATAATAATTTTTTTTCCAAACAGATTTTGTAAAAAAAAAAGGATTTGAGGGTACTTTGTTTGGAAAAGAGAGCTAAACTTGTAGCCTTTTAAGCAGGGCATTCTAATGAAACTTGGTGTTGACCTAATGAACCTTGTAAAATATAATTAAAATATTGTATTGGGGTATGAGTGGATGCTTAGTTGATGTTGAGTTGGTATTTTGTGGCCTTCTCTAAAAGATAATCCCATTTGTTGAGATTTGGAGGCTAGAAGCAATAGGGGTTGTCTTGGGCAGTTTTAGTGAATTGTGTTTCGAAGGTTGAATCCTTGTTGAAGTCTAGTCATTTTGGTATGATTGTGAGTTCTCCACCTTGGCTCTGCATCCAAGTGGTATCAGATCTATTAGTGCCATTTCTGGTTTTCTCATTGTCTAGTTGTGTACTCTAGTTTTTCATGACTAAACTTTAGCTATGGGGTGTCTTTCATTTTAGCACGTGGGTTAAATGGGATCCCACAAGGGTTGAGCCCAGTGTGCTAGTTTTGATCTACAAGGGGCGGCTTGTGTTAGGGTTTCTTGGTTTTTCTCTTTTCCTTTTTTTTGGGTTTTTATTCTGGTTCCCCTTTCTCTTTTGCTTGCTTTAGTTTTTATTTCGGAATCGGGGGTGGAATGGATGCTTGAAGGGAACTAGAACTTCTCCAATTCTAAGGTTCTAGTTCCTGTTCACGCATCGATCCCAGTCCTGATTTCGTGTGTTTGGTGTTCCTTTTTCTTTCTACCTTGTGGCGGTCGCTGGTTCTTTTCCTATCTCTTCGCTTGTCTTTTGTTTTGTTTTCAATGGCAGAGGCGGGATCGGGATGGGAATCATTTTTGGAACCTTCTTCATGTTTCCTGTCTCAGGTTTTGTCCCGCTTTGGCCCCGTAGCTTCTTTTTCTCATGTCAGTTCTGGCTCTGCCTCTGCGGTCTTTTCTTTGGCGGGGGCGGGATAGTTTTCAGCCCCAGTCCCTTTTGTTCCTTTTGTTCCCCGTCTCTTTCCTGGTCCTGGCTCCGGCCCTGTTTGGTTCCCATCCCGTTTGCCTTTTTGTTTCATTGACCTATCCGCCTAGTTTATTCTAACTTAAGTGGTTCCCCTGAGCCCCATTTTCCATTCGTTACCGACCCATAGCTACCATTTTTACCAGCCCCGCTTCTTCTTCACTGTGACTTTTAGCTTTCGATGTAACCTCTCAGTGACTCTTATCTATCCCCCGAGGTTCTCTTTCTTTTCAGCCTAGGTTGGTTGTGTCGGGGAGATGTCTCCCCGACTCCTTTGTGTCTCACTGATGGGCTTTCCTTTCGGCGTGACGATTCCCTTTCGAGGTGAGGTCCTCCCGACTCCCCTTGGTTTCCCCGAGTTCCTTTTTGCTTCCCTCCGTTGTGCCTTCGACATGACTCTTTCGGTTCAGGGTGACATCTTGGTGACTCCGTTTTCTCTCCCTGAAGTCTCTGTCAGCCTATGTTCTTTGTGTCTGGGAGATGTCTCCCCGACCCCCGCTTGTCTTCCCGACTGTGGTGGCCCCCTTTGCTCTTCGGTGTGACTTCCCTTCAGCAGGACTTGGAACTCTCGATATATCTCTTGGCGAATCTCTTATGTCTTGCCGACAGTGTCCTATGGTTTGCTTTCGGCATGGGTGGCACCTTTCGTTGAGATGTCTCGGTGATGTGATCTTGCTATGCCGACCGGTGATGGAAGACTTGATGCTTCGGGGAGACTTGTGTTTCGGTGTATGTCATAGCGATGGGGTTGTGTCTTGCCGATGGTGATTCAATCTGTGGCTTTCGGTGAAGGTCTTATCTTCTCTCGGCGAACAAGTTTCTAAGGGTCTTCTCGGTATAACAATGAAGTGTCTACATGACTTCTCACTGATGATTGTGTGCTACAGCGACATACATTTGGTAGGTGATTTCATCGGTGAAAGAAGTTATAGGACACAGTGACTTAAGTGGTGTATAAAGATCTCTTCGGTATGAGCTTGGGTCTTTGGCGACTGACCTTCGGTCTCGCCGATGGAACATAAAGTGGTCTTTGTCGGCGTGAGTTTTGAATCATCTTGGCGACACTGCATGAAGGAAATATCTTTTGGTAACACACTGTGACTTCGCTGTGATGTCTAGCCGACTTGGCCATCTCTCCCCGACTCTATGGTGTTTTCAGTGTCAATGTGGATTTTGTTGTATGGTCTCGCCAACAATGTGATCTCCTACTGACTTTGACGGGTGTTTGGTGTAGCATGTTTCCTTCGGCCAGACGTTTCCCTGAGTTCCTTCTGTCTGGCCGATATGCTTGGCTCTTCGTTGTAGCTGTTTCTCTTCGCCTTGAGGTCTTCATGACACTGATATCTCTCACCGATATGAGCCTCTCCATGCGGTGCATTAAAGCCTGAGCTACTAATGGAACATCAATGCGCACATGCAGATGATGAACGGTGATGTTTTAATTTGAGTGATAAAGGTGCCCGATGTTTTTCTGAAGACCAGTATGCAGTGCGATCTAGTGGAGGACTTGTCTCAGTGGTCCGATGAAGATTTAAAGGTGACCGCCTGATCTCTGATGATCAACGGTCGAGTTTCATACTAGACCACTATTAGGGTTTCTGTGTTCACGCCAAAAGCCTGGTGCATTCATGGCAATAGAGAGTTGGTCGTTGGCTCCACCGAACCAGCATTCATGATGACGCAGCTCTAGTACAAGGACGGCATGGCTCGAGTATGGACGTCCTGATTTGGTGGTGGATTTGACATCGATTGCCTGGCTTCTTTCGTGCGAGAGTGTCTTTCCTACAGTAACCCGACCAATGACATTTATGAGGCCAGAGAAGCAGTTGAAGAACATGGCGATTAGGGTTTGACATGGTGCTGATGTGGCTCTGAGCTAGATGGCATTTCTGGAGCTGTTTAAAAGGAACTTCTAAATCATTTGTAAGGGTCAGGGGCTAGAAGTTAGAACAAAAATCTGAAGAGAAGAGCACTAAGTCACAGAGTTAGGTTTTTACCATATTTTGAGGTTTAGGGTTACAGTCTGTAAATTGTGAGGTCTTGGACACATGTATGAATTCGAATGTATAGATTGAGATCTTTAAGTCTCTCCTTTGTATTGTGCGTATGGATTGTTAATGAAAGTTGATCAAGGATCACTTATTTAATCATTTTAATGTAACATTTTACTGTTTGTTCTGGTTGTTGCTCTTATTCAAGGAATAAGTTAAATGCTTTAATCATATCAGAGATTCATATGTATGATAGGAGGATTTGATAAGTAGTCTTATAGATCTGATCACTAGTTGTGAGACTAATAAGGTTAATCTTGCAAATACTTTAATGTCCAGAGTAATGGTTTCGTCTATTTGCAGATTATTGTGACTCCTAGCCCAATGGATATGGCACTAATATGATATATGCTATTTGTCTTTAGGGTTCTAGTCTTGTTGCTCAAGATCAATCATTTTATTTAATCAATCTTATTTGATGTCTTGCCCTACCTCCTAGTTGCTGCAAGTATTGTGTTACTGGGAATCTAGCCATATTTGAGGTTCTCAATACTTGGCATCAGGAGTCATATGCTATAAAAAGCAATGTCTAGTCTTATTTGAGGCATTGTGTGGGTATACCTACCCTGGTTCTACAGAGCCTAAAGTGCAAAAGATCTCAGTCTTTGACTGAATCTTGTCAGTTGGTCCAGGTCCTCCGAGCTGCCCTTGACTAGAGATGGCTACTCCATAGGTAGAATAGGATACCAACCTGGTTGCTCATTAAAAACAACCAACAAGATCATCAAAGAGTATATTTTTTTTCATTTTTCAAGTTGTAAAGATCAAGGAAGAAGTGAAGAGTTTAGTATTCAAAGATTCCTCCAAAGAACAAAGATACGGCTAAAGAGAGAAGGAGAAGAAAGATAGACATGATAGAGAAATCAGAGAGTTGGAGGAAAGAACCATAGCCTTGGAGACAAACAAAATAATGGATGTGGAAGAGAGTGAGTCAAATGAAGAGGAAGATGATGAGTTTGAAGATATGGAAGAAGAGCCTAACCTAGAGGATCAAAGAATTGAAAAGTTGATGAAGGCAGTTAGGAATGACAAGCCTAAGGTAAAGATTGATGTTCAAAAGTATGGTGGGAGTATAAATGATGAAGAGTTACTTGATTGGATTGTTGCATTAGATAACCATTTTGAATGTGATGAGGTTCCTGAGGAGTAGAGGGTAAAGATTGCAAAGACAAAGTTGTAGGGCCATGCTTTGGTATGGTGGGACTACTTTCAATTTGAGAGGAGAAATCAAGGTAGGTCTAAAATCACCTCATGGGACAAGATGGTATCAAAATTAAAAGTTAAATTCTTACCCAAGGATCATCAAGTTCAAATGCTTAAGAAATTGCAAAGCTTAAGGAAAAATAAATGGACATTAAATCTTATACTGAGGAATTTTATAAATTAAGTTTGAGGTTTGGTCATCATGAGAATGAAGATGAAGAAGTTGCTAGATATATGGTTGGTTTGAGGTTAAACATACAAGATGAATTGGTTTTGGATAACCCTAGGAATGTAGAGGAATGTTATCAAATGGAAATTAGGGTGGAGGATAAAATGAAGAGAAGGAAAAAACAAACAACTAGGGGAAGAGGTAATGCATCAAGAGGTAGAGGATCTATGCCTAATCCAAAGCCAAACAATGAAAATCCAGAAGATACCATGAAAGGACAAGAGAAATCTGATTTCAAAGGTGGATGGAGAGGCACAAGGGGAAAATTTGGAGGAGTGGTAGTTCCAATGTGTTTTCAGGTAGATGTTACACTTGCAATGAATTTGGCCATCCATCCTACAAGTGTCCTGAAAAGATTGGTGCTTCGTCAAGTGGAAGTAAAGGTGATAAAAGAGTTCAACTTGTGCAAGAGGATGAAGAGGAGAGCATTAGTTCATCAATCCATCCTACAAACCCTGAAGTTGGAGAAGCTTTGATGTTGCAGAAATGACTTTTGAAGACTTCCAAAGAAGTAGAACCATTGCACATGAAGAGGCTTTTCAAAACCACTTGCAAGAGCAAGAGAAATGTATGTAAAATTGTGGTTGATTCTAGTTCAACTGAAAAATATTGTGTCATGTGGCATGGTGAACAAGTTTAACTTGCAAAGGATTCCTCATGAATTTCCTTACAAGGTATCTTGGTTAAGTGATGGTCAATATTTTTTAGTGAATGGGAAGGCTATGGTAAATTTTCAGATTGGGAATTATAAGGACAATGTTGTTTGTGATATCCTCCCAATGGACTACTGCCGTATACTCCAAGGAAGACCTTGGCAGTTTGACAATGTGCCATGTATGATGGTAGGGCCAATACTTATACAATTTTCAAGGATGGATGTTCTTTTGTTTTGACTCCACTTGTGGAGGATGTGAAAGGTAAAGCTAAGGTTATCATGTGTGGTAGGATGGAGTTCATAAAGGTTGTAGAAGAAAACAAGAATTCTAATATTACAATTAGGTCTAGGACTAAGAACACAGGTGCAATAGGGGTAAAGTCTAGTTTGACAGTGAGTGTTGTTAGTATAATTAATATTTAATTGCACTTGCATAACTTTACTTAGGTAATATTTTAATTCCTAGGTTAATTATTCTAATCCTTATCTTGTTGAGCTATCTTATTGCTCAAGATAAGATTAGGGTTATGCATACTTTTTTTTTATAAAGCAAATCATCTCATGTAATTATGAATTCCTGAATAATATTATTTTGTACATCTTTTTGCAATAGCTTTTATTTTTCTAATTTTATCTTTTGTGGAAGTTTTTTAGGTTTGCATGTCTAATCTTGGTTTCTAACATGGTATCAGAGCCTTGATTTGCAGCCCCTTCTCATCTTTTTTGGAGAAATACATTGCAAAGCACGTTCGGGGTTCCTCGAGGGTTTCATTCCTTGAGTATTTTTATGAAGAATCTTGAATTAGATCGGGGTTTTCCATTGGATTCAGAGCACTGAAAAGGGTCAAAAATGACTTTTATTTCACTGATTTTGGTCATCATTGAAGAAATTTGTGAGGGTTTCAAGCTCGATGATTTTTCTGAGAGATTTGGGGGTCACCTAATTTTTTTGGCATTTTGGGCCAAAATGAACCTCGTCGTTGGATTCGTAGAACCCAAAAATCCCTATTTTCATATAAATTTTGTCCATTTTGGACACTGTTGACTAGGGAGGCAAACAAAATGTTCTGAGGGTCATACGGTCCCTAGGCACATTTTTCAAGGCACCATTTTCAAAAAAATTTAAAAAATATCAAAAAAATTAAAAAAAACGATGGGGATTTTTTACCATTCAAATCCATCATGCCACCCATTCACCGTCTGACAGCCACCACTTCAACACCGCCACAGGAAACTTCAACTCGAGCTTCACCTAATTCCTTCAGTGCCCGTCGGCTTAGCTCTGATCCTATTGACGTCCAAGAGCTAAAACCCAGCACCCCACTGGTCTGAGCCCCCAGCCCTAGACATATCAACGACCAAGGGCTCTGCCACTGGCCTTTGAGCTCCAGCCCCCTGGTTCGCCTAGGTGACCAAGGGCTTTATTTTTTAGCCCCTAAGGGCTACAGAAAGGCATATTGGGCAGTTTTTTTAGCACATTCACGAAATTAGGCATAAATTTTGCAAACAGAGGCCTTTTTTCGGAAATGAGATATTGTTAGAGAGCTGATTTGATGATATTCGCAATGGTGTAGGTTTGGTTCTTTTTTTTGCTTTTTTGATGCCTTTTTGGCCTCGGAAGCTGGATGTTGTTTTCAATCCAGGAGACATATCTTTTGACTCGCTTATCCATTTTTTTCCATTCTTGCAGCATTGGAAAGCTGGTTAGGTCCTCTACACAGATCCAAGGTATTTTTTTATTTTTTGTTTATGCATATTTTCATTCTCTCCTTTTACAATCATTAGTTTATTGTAATAAATGAACTAAGATAAAGTTCCATTAGGGGGTTTCTTGCATAATAATCTGATTAGAGTGTGCATGAACTTCGATCTCCATCTTGTTTTGATGACAACTCGCATGGATTATATCTGGTTTCTTAGTTTCTTTTGGCCACATCTTTCCTTAGCTTGACACATATCAGATTCACATTGGTTCACACTTCAGATTGGGAATTCATGGTTATTGATCTGCATTGGTTCAGATCCATCTTAGTTTGAGGGCCATGTTTTTATGGTTAATGTTCTAGAGTCTTAATGGTACTTGTTCCCATGGAAGAGTTTTAGTCTCAATTTTGCATCAGCATCGAGATACACGGTTTCCAAATTCTATCATTATACCATCTACTGTTGCTTTATGGATTCCAGGGTTGTTCCAGTTTGTGAGTTTTCTAGTGCTCCATAGCATCGAGTCTACTGTCGCATTATTATGATTCCGCTTTGGTTTCTTGTAAACATAAGTATCTTTCCTTGCTTGTCAGATTGTGGTTCCAGTGTTACTCCACAATGTTCTTCCAGTGCTTCTTTGCAGAAGTCATCTCATTGTAGGGGGTTTTTGTCCCACTGGTTTTTCCTTCTCTACCTCATTATTGCATTTGTACATGGGTACCTGATGAGGCCTTGTTGTTGAGACCCATTCATGCTTTCTTGCATTCATCTTAGTTTTAGGTGCATGCTTTATTAGTCTCCCTAAGTTGCACCTATGGGGGGGGTGTTAGTGTAATCAATATTTAATTTCACTTGCATAACTTTACTTAGGTAATATTTTAATTCCTAGGTTAATTATTCTCATCCTTATCTTGTTGAGCTATATTGTTGCTCAAGATAAGATTAGGGTTACACATACTTTTCTTTTATAAAGAAAATCATCTCATGTAATTATGAATTCCTAAATAATATTATTTTGCACATCTTTTTACAATAGCTTTTCTTTTTCTAATTTTCTCTTATGTGGAAGGTTTTTTGGTTTGCATGTCTGATCTTGGTTTCTAACAAGTGTGAATGAGAAATTTTTGATAGGAACTGTTGTGTGTCCCATAGTGGAGAGTGAGTTTGCAAAGAAAGTTAGATTTTCATATACAAAGGTAAATAAATATAATAGTACAAGGTGTAAAGTGAGTGATAAATCTATAGGTACAGTGGTAGTAAATGCTGCTAAGATAGTGGGACAAAAGACAGTAAGGAAAGGACCGTGTGGCCTAGTTATTGAGGATAGATCCAAGTATGAGAATAAGGAAAAGATGTAGACAAGTTATGGTATGACTAAAAATTGGTTGTGTGCAGGGATGAACAAATGTGTTATAGGTATTGGTGAAGGATTATTATCAAGTTTTGAGTAGAGGACTAATAAAACACCATTGGCAGGTTTGCACATGGAAGTGAAGTCATATCCTATGACAACCTCGGTCGAAGATGCAAGGAAAAGTGTGAACTATCAGTACCTAAACTTGTGGTAGGTGTTTGAAGATTAGAGGATGATTATTAGAGCTTGGGAAGAATGGTATAAATCCCAATTCATGGGGCATGAATTTATTTTAGGTGGGTTGTATGGTGCAAGGGAACCTCAACCCTTAGTGAAAATTTGAATTTTTGAACATGTATTGGGGTGGCAAGTCTAGTTTTCAAAGGTTTGAGTCCAAATTTTGGTTTTCTATGTTCTTTTTTTTCTAAATAAGGTCATAAAGACCATTATGTTGTGTATGTGGGTCTTTAGGAGGGGTAAAATATAAAGGTTGTCAATTTGCAAACTTGTAATGTAATAGGTTGTTAGCATTTAAAAATTTGTTAAAAGGAAATTATGTATGTTGGAGGGGTTGGTTGAAGTTTAAAATGTATAAAGACATCTTGCAAGATCGAATTAAGGGTTAATGAATACATTTTGATGTGTATGTGCCCTGTTTCAACGTCCAATCTGTGAATTTCAAGAATTTTTCTGAGTTTTCTTGACTATGTGTAGCCAACAAGGACACAATTTGATCCACAACTCACACAATGGTGTGGTAATAGGTTATAGTGTTCTCCTTTCAATTTTTTTGAAGGCCTCTTATTGATTTTGTTGAAATAATCTCCTCTTTTCTTGCTCTTCCTATAACAAGCCAGTAGGGTCTGAGTTTTCATTTTATTTAAGAATTGAGCCTTTCCTCCTACTGTGGTGAGCTTTGATTCAAAGGAAAGGCATGTACTATGTTAATTTAAGTTCCCATGCTTTATTGTAACCTTGGAAAGGCATCTATAGGGTTGGGTGGTGTTACCCTAGGCTGGAAATGTGAGTTTTTGACATGAAAAAGAGAAACTAAAGTAGTGATTTTGAAAACTAATGAAGTTAAAGGCCTTGTGAGTGTTTATTATGTTTGTGAAGACCCTATTAAAGTTGTGTGATATTTTGGTTAGGCTTGGAGAGCATTGGAAATGTGAATTCAAATAAACCCTAGGTTTTTACATGTAAAAGGAGGGTTTGGTGGAATTAAAGTCCAGAGGTCAGTTGTCTGAGTTTTGAAGGGTGAATTGATGGTTTTGCATCATAATAAAAATATTCCCAAAGAGATTTTGTAAAAAAAAAGGATCTGAGGGTACTTTGTTTGGAAAAGAGGGCTAATCTTGTAGCCTTTTGAGTAGGGCAGTCTAATGAAACTTGGTGTTGGTCCAATGAACCTTGTGAAATTTTTTTTGCATATTGTATTGGGATTTGAGTGGATGCTTAATTGATGTTGAGTTGGTATATTTTGGCCTTCTCTAAAAGATAATCCCATTTTTTGAGATTTGGAGGCTAGAAGCGACGGGTGTTGTCTTGGACAGTTTTAGTGAATTGTGTTTTGAAGGTTGAATCCTCATTGAAGTCTGGTCATTTTGGTCTGATTGTGAGTTCTCCACCTTGGCTCTACATCAGTTGTAAGGCCATGTACAACCTAATTTTCAAGAGGAATTCATTGGGATTGATGCATCTATGAGTCTACATCATTTTTCTTTTTGTTTCATTCGTTTCCATTCAGTTTTGAGTAAGATATTGCAAGTTTACTAAAATTGGTCAAAACCTTAATCTATGGTAACAATATGAAATAAAATTTGTGTTTCTTAATATTTAACCATTGGAAATTTCTATAAATTGGTGTAGAAGGAGTTTTATATGTGTTCTAAAAGATTTCAAAGTTGCAAAGTGAAGGTTTTGTTTTGGGCAGTTTCTACAAAGCCCTAGGTCTATAAATTTTGTAAAATCTGGAAAATGACAAAATTCAATGTAGATTAGTTCTTTGTTTGTGAAAAAAAGGTGATCCTTTTGGGAAATGCTAATTGGAAAAGATTGTTAAATATACTACGATTCATTTTCAGATAGGATTTGATGAGAATATAAATGGTAGAGCATACTTTTGTTATTGTCCTATTAAGGCAATTTTATGATAGTCTTCTTTTGGAATAAAAAATGAAGGTTTAGGTTGGATGTTTGATAAAATATCATGAATGCAGATTGGGAAATGGTATAATTGTGTTTTTTAGATGTACTTGTAAATGTTGGTGCCATTGGTAAACATGTCTTAATGTTTGGGAAAAGGTTTAGAAAGAAAACTTGCTTTGGGTGTTTGAGTAATATGAACCCTATGTGCAAATGGTTTTTTGGCTGCAAGAATCAAAGGATCTGATAGATTAGTGTTATGTAAGTATTTCCTTGGTTTTTTAAAATCAAAATAATGATGTATACAATGTATTGGAGGTCTGGTAAAAGGTATGTAACAAGAATGCATGGTTTGATGTCATTTTGCATTGTGGAGCGAGTTGTAATGAAGAGTAATATGGTGCATGTTGAATGAATGGGTGGATATAGAGTTTCCTGATTACATAGTTGCTTTTTTTTAGTTAGTGTAATGTGGATGAAAGTATTTTAAGGTTTGTTTAGAGCTTTGAAGCAAGATTGGCAAATTGATCGTCTTTTTTCCTTGTTTGAAATATAGTTGCAAGGAGGTGTGATAGTGAATGGTTTGGTTGGTTCAGAGTTTCTAATTGTGTTTTTTATTTGGTTTATTTAATTTGATGTTGGTTAAGATGTATTTGAATTAGAAAAAGGTGTGAAATATTGATGTCGTGATATAGCTTATTGGTAGCCTTGTAATTTCAATTAAATTTGATGAATTTTATTGAAATGATAAGTGAATTTTTTATGGATTTGTGAATTGATATTCTCAGTTGTAAATAGGGTCAAAAGTACCCTTGGTGGTTTGTGTTTTTTGGTAGATGCTTTGCATCATCGGATAAGAATCCTATGAAACTCCTCCATGTACTCCTTCACTATCTTTGTTCCTTGCTTCATTCCTTGCATTTTCTTGAGCAATTCTAGCTCATAATCCACTGGTATGGATTGCCTTTTCATTTTTTTCCATCATTTTATACCTTATAGTAATTTTATCTTTTCCTTTTCTCTCTCTTTCCAGTTGAATTTCTCTCCACCAAATTGAAGCATGACCCTTCAACCTTGTCTTGGAAAATATGACTCTATTTAGGTCTCCAATTTCTCCAAACTCAAAATAATATTCCATATCATTTATCCAATCAATAAGTTCTTCTAGATTCAAGCTCCTATTGAAGGTAAAAACATCAGTTTTTGGTCTCTTTCCCATTTTTGTCAAAGCTCTCAACAATGGGTCATTTACAACTATTGCAATTTTCTCTCTTTGCTTAGTATTTAGGCTAGCATTTTCTGGAGCTTCTTCTTCATCACTATCTAGTTCCCTTCTTTGTGAAAACCCTCTTCTTATTTATTCTTGAAGTGCTTCCACTTGTCTTCTCAAAGCTCTGAAATCATTATCATGGAAAAACATTTCTATTTTTCCTCTAACTTTAACTCTATCTCTACCATGATGGGATCCTCTCCCATCCATTTTCTCCAATACCCACAAGCTCAATCCTGGTGCAAACTGCCTCTCCTCTATGGTCTGTTCACACACTTAGGATCTTCAAGCTTTGATACCAGTAATGTAGAGAGGGATTGACACACACAAAACCCTCTCAAAAATCTCACAATAAATTCTCAAATAAAATGGAGGAAATGTAAATTAACACATAAAAATTTACTTGCATAGGAAACTAGTGATTTTCTTCAGTAAAATAATATGGATACAAATTTTTTTAGTCACATATGGATTGATATGCAGCAAATTATTCTCCTACATTCATCAAATATGAAACTAGAAATTAATCTTAAACGAACTATACTCAAACATATGAGCTTTCAAAAATAGAACCATCTCCCAACTCTTCTAGACCACCTACAACACTTGGAACTTCAAACCAACTATTCTAGCTTCCTCATGGGTTGTTGTTTAGCAGAAAAAACCTCCAATAAACATGTCCAAAATTTCCTCCAAGGAAAATCTATGACCTTTGACCTATCTCTCAAAATTTTCCTTCAACATTCTTCTTCAACAATTCTTCCATGAAAGTGGTTTCCAAATTCTACTCACACCCCATAATGAAATTAATTTATCATGCTTTATTTGGGCCTCTCCAATAAGTCATGACCCTTTTCTGTTGCTGCAAATTAAATCCCTCAAAAAAAAAATTAAAACTCATTTAAAATTCATTTTGTACAACCCCCTAAAGATAGGAAAAAAATAATTTTAAATTCTTCTCTTTTTGACTCCCAAAAAAGAAAACACAAAAAAGCAGGCTTGGGTGCCCACTTTCATAGTCCCTATTATTTAGAAATCATTATTTTGAGTGTTTTTAAAGCTCCATACATCAATCCCAACACCTCATAATGATTTTCAAATTTTTTGCAATAAAATGTTTTAAAATTACTTTTTCTTGTTTTTTCACCCCACTAGACAACTTGTCAATGTGCAAAGGAGATTTTATTTGGAAAAATTAATTATTCAAAAATAAATCATTTTCCACAGATCAACATGAAATTCAAACCAAATTAAATTATTCTAAAATTCAAAAATACTTCCACAAAATTAACCTCTTTTTAATAGACATAGGATTGTCCATTTGTCATGGATGCTCTTGCATCAAACACCCATGGTAGGGTATGTGCAGGATCATGATGGGCCAAAAAGTGGCAATATGATGGGTATGTGGTTGGTGACTATTTTATTACCCGAAATTGATGAAACGAAAAGGGTTTTTAAAAGAGATTCTCAGCTTTCCATTGATATAAATGATGCTTTACTTTGAATTTAATAAGTAATTGCTATTCATTTTCTATTCAAATTATGACTAAAGTCCTGATTGATAGACTGATTGAAAAATATCTATAGCTTTCAAACGGTATCATATTTTTTGAATCCAAAGCATGTGTCACATTCTATACTTTGCATACTATAAGACTAAGAAAAGAAAAATTGAATTTCATGAAGTTTTGACCAAGTTAAGGTGGTCAGACATACGAGTTTTTATATTTTTCAAAAAGATGTAATAAAAAATTCATAATTAATTATTTACTTGGAAAAAAATTACAAAAAAATATGCATAACATTTGGGCATGAGTCCTCTACTTATATCTAAAATCTTATAAAAAAATATTCTCATTTTATTGTGGTTAGGGTGGTCAGACAGACACCTACTTCTTATTTTTCCCTAAAATTTAAGTACCATTGCATTGAAATTTTAAATTTTCACCAAATAGTTTTTTGTTTTTAAAACAAACCTAGTAGTTTAAAACTACATTCAATTTACTGATTCTATTCTTACATATTTTTGAAATAATATATATAACTTATTCAAATTTTTATGTCAAGTTGCCTAACTCTGATTTTTCTAAATTTTTTGCCACTTAAGGGCCTATTTTTTCCATGATGATCCTGCACATACCCGGTAGAAAGAAATGTTTCATGATTTTAATTTAAAAACATTTATAGACCTTATGTCTATCTTGGATCCACCTCATTTCCTTGTCCACTAAAATATTTCTATGCACCATTTTCTGCAAACTTACAACATTACCATGCTTCATCCTGCTTCTACTACCCATCATGTAATTCAAAGCATCAAATCTATTGTCCCACCAATATATTTCATCAAAATAAGAACTAAAAATTAAAATTATACCTTCTCCTTCATCAGAAAAAATGTATTTATTTTCCTTATTTTCTGTTCCACCTTTTCCACCTTCTTCCACTATGTCTCCATGAAATTCCATTGTTTCAATGCCTTTTGAAATGCGTGATATTACTGCAACTTGTTTTCCTTCACTCAAAAAAGAATTAGTACTATCATTAAAAGATTTAATTTACTCATTAGATGACAAGGAATCATGACCATTAATCAAAAACATTTTCACCCTCATTGTTCTCAAACAAGTGTTCTTCATAAAACTCTTCATTAAACTTCACACTCAACTCTTCCAATTCAAATTTATCAAATGAAAATTATGATACAAAAAACTTATCTACTCCTTCACTCTCTTTCTCATCAAGGGAAACAATAAAATTATATTTTTCCTTACCCTCTGTTGCAACCTTCTATCCACTTGATATCTCTTCTTTAATTTGAGTCAACAATTCACCTTTCTCATCTTCTTCATGGTTAGTGTCAACAAAGCTAACATATTCATGATTCATACCATCTAAAAGTTTGATTTCATCAACCAAACAAGACCTAACATTGTTGCAAACCTTACCCATTTCTTCTTTCAATGGATTCAATTTGTGTTTCACTCCATCCTTCATCAATGTGTACGAGTTGGCATAACCATCGTGCATTGTCTTCCTATAAAATTGCCAAGGCCTCCCTAACAAAATATGACACATTCATAGGTATAATATCACATAAAATTTCATCTCTATAACCTCTTCTTTTAATATTTACCAAGATTTGTTTACTAATAAAATATTTCCTATCGTCTTGTAGTTATGCTATCTTATATAGATGTAGATGCCTTCTTTCTAGCTAAAATTTTCTCATCATCTCCTCAAAAACAAGATTGTTTTTGCTACCTCCATCTATAATGAAATCACATAGCTTGTTCTGAAACTTGCATCTTGTTCTAAAAAAGCAATTTCTTTGAATTTATTTATCATCTTCGTTCAATAGGGTTCTCCTTGCTATTAAAGTTTCACCATCTTTCACCTCTTCGGAATGTGTTGATCCTACATCTTCTCTATTCATATTTGCTGATGTATTATGATTTTTTAGTCTTCTTGTTGGTCTTTCTTCTTCATCAGGACAATCATATGCCCTATGACCTTCTTCTCCACACTTAAAACAAGTTCCTTGAAAATTTTCTCCTCCAAAACCTCTACCTGATCTTCCTCTTCCTCTTGAATCTTAATCCCTAGGACCATATGGACCATCATACCTTTGACTTTTGTTCTTGCCTCGGTCTTCTTTTTACTGAATTTTTTTTTATTATTATCTACCCCATATGATCTTCCTTCAACCTCATCTTCACAGTCTCTTCCTATTTGTTTATTTTTAAACCTTTTATTCACTCTTTCTTCAATTTTCAAGGAAACTTGGTATGCATCTTCCATAGTTATAAATCTCAGCAATGTCATCTCCTTTTGTATGCTCAACCTTAAACCATTGATATATCTTGGAACCTTCTCTTTGGTTGCTTCTAAATTCCTTGTTTAGATTAGAATCCTATGAAACTTTTCCATGTACTCCTTCATTTTCTTCGTTCCTTGCCTCAATCTTTGCATTTTCTTGAGCAAGTCTAACTCATAATCCACTAGTATGAATTTCCTTTTCATTTTTTTAACCATTTTATCCCATCTTGTAATTTTCTCTTTTCCTTTTCTCTCTCTTTCCAGTTGAATTTCTCTCCACCAAATTTAAGCATGCCCTTCAATCTTGTCTTGGAAAATCTAACTCGATCTAAGTCTCCAATTTCTTCAAACTCAAAATAATCTTCCTTATAATTTATCCAGTCGATAAGATCATTTGGGTTCAAGCTTACATTGAAGGTAGGAACATCAACTTTTGGTCTCTTACCCATTTCTTCAAATCTCTCAACAATGGGTCATTTACAACTACTGAAATTTCCCATTTTTTATTATTTTTGGTCTCTTTCCCATTTTTTCAAATCTCTCAACAATGGGTCATTTACAACTATGACAATTTATTCTCTTTGCTCAGTATTTAGGCTAGCAATCTTTGGAGTTTCTTCTTATTCATCACTATCTGGTTCCGTTCTTTGTGCAAACCCTCTTCTTATTTCTTCTTGAAGTGCTTCTATTTTTCTTCTCAAATCTCTGAAATAATTATCATGAACAGAGTTGTCCATTCTTCCTCTTCCTCTACCTCTACCATGATGGGATCCTTTCCCATCCATTTTCTCCAATACCTACAAGCTCAATTTTGGTGTAAACTGCCTCTCTTCAGTGGTTTGTTCACACACTCAAGATCTTCAAGCTCTAATACCACTAAAGTAGAGAGGGATTGAAATAGAAAAACCATCTTGAAACTCTCACAACAAATTCTCAAATAAAATGGAGGAATTGTAAATTAACACACAAAAATTTACTTGCATAGGAAACCATTGATTTTCTTCAATAAAATAGTTAGGATACACAAATTTTCAGTCATATATGGACTGATTTGCAGAAATTTATTCTCCTACAAGCATCACATATCAACTAGAAATTAATCTCAAACAAACTATGCTCAAACATATGAGCTTTTACAAACAAAGCCATCTCCCAGCTCTTCTAAGCCGCCTACAACACTTGCAACTTCAAACCGGCTATTTTGGCATCCTCATGGGTTGTTGTTTATCAAAAAAAACCTGAAATAAACATGTCCAAACTTTACTCCATAGAAAATTTATTTCCTTTGACCTGTCTCTCAAAATTTTCCTTCAAAATTCTTCAGCAATTCTTCCATGAAAGTGGTTTCTAGATTCTACTCGCACCTCGTCATGAAATTAAATTTTCATGCTTTATTTGGGATTCTCCAATATGTCACAACCATTTTCTGTTGCTACACATTAAATCCCTAAAAAAAAAAAGTAAAAATCATTTAAAATGCATTCCCAATAGTCCCCTAAAGCTAGGAAAAAAATAGTTTTAAATTCTTCTCTTTTTGACTCCCAGTAAAGCAAAACACAAAAAGCAGGTATGGGTGCCCACCTTCATAGTTCCTATTATTTAGGAATCATGATTTTGGGTGTTTTTAAAGCTCAATAATCAATCCCAACACCTCATAATTATTTTCAAATGTTTTTCAATAAAATGTTTTAAAATTGTTTTTTCTTGCTTTTCACCCCACTAGACAACTTGTCAATGTGCAAAGGAGATTTTATTTGGAAAACTTATTATTCAAAAATAAATCATTTTCCACCTCTCAACATGAAATTAAAACCAAATTAACTTATTCCAAAATTCAAAAAAACTTCCATAAAAGTAACCTCTTTTTAATTGACATAGGATTGCCAATTTGCCATGGATGCTCTTGCATAACCTATACACTCATCCTAACACAAAAAGGGAAATTGAAAGATTCCTCAAATAATTCACTCACCTAAGGGTTGAAAGTGGATTTTGACTTGAGGGATATTATTTCATGAATGAAATAGAAGAATAGGTAGGTTCATTCACACCGTTTCCCTTTCTATTTATACTAAGTTTGGTGAAACATTCCAAATTTAGTATAAAACCATGTGTTTGAACCCTACACCTATATTTCTATGTTTCATTTTGGTGAACCTAAGTTTTAAACATTCTAATTTTTTATTTGAAGTGCATTCAAACCCCATATCTAGGATTGGAGTTAATTCATTGCATTTAGGGTTTCTAAATTTGGTATCAAGTGGCACTGTATTCTAGGTGTAAACTTGCATTTTGCATTCATTTTAAATGTAAAAATTCAAAAAAAAATGCATAATGTTAGACTAATTTTACATAGTATTTGCATATTAGTGTATGTTCAATCATTCACATTCAAAAATTGAGTCAAAATCTCATTTCAAAAAGTGCCATATATTTCATCATTTGTCCTTAATTCCTCTTCCATTTAGACATCAAATTATGGAAAACTATCTTACAAAAATACCAGCCTAAGACCTAGAACATTGAACATATATAATCACTTAGAAATTACATTTTTCATTTTTTTAGAAACCTATATAAGGACCTATTCACCCTTGGGCGAATGAGTCCTTCATGGCCTATAAAAACCAACTTTTTTGAGCTTTTTTGTGGTTTTGTGAACTTCCTAGGACTGTTGGTAACCTACATCATTAGTCTAGAAAGTTTTAGGAATTTTTGTTTTATGCATCTGGGTTAAATCATCCAATTAGTGTAGTCATTTTTAAATCATTCCAAAATTATTTTCAGTAGTGAAAATCATCAGATCTAAAAATGTTTACATTTATGAAACTTTGTGTAATATGGATAAAAGTACTTTTCACTTATGGGTGCATAATGTTTAAATTCATGAAACTTTGCATAAGTTGGATAAAATTACTTTTGATTTTTGGGTACACAATGTTTACATTCTTGAAACTTTGTATAATTTAGATAAGAGTACTTTTCACTTTTGGATACACAATGTTTACATTCCTAAATCTTTGCATAAAATTTCTTTTCACTTTTGGGTACATAATGTTTACATTCTTGAAAAATTGCATAAGATGGATGAAAGTACTTTTAATGTTTTGGTACACAATATTAGTATCTTACCTTTCTAACAATTCCAAGAAAAATTTCATCTCTCTTAGTTATGAGAATGTTTTAGTGAAAGAGAATACAATAGTGGATAATCATGACAATCAAACTTGGTCTTCTCCCAATATTTCTCCTATTTTTGAAGAAGATATTTTGGTATTAGAAGATCCAATCAATAATAGTTATGAGAATCTTATTTATCCTTCCCTTCCTCTCCCACTTGGGAAGATATTGTTGGATACAAGGATGAGATCATTGACACATCCCCTAATACAAATTTTCCTATTTGTGAGAATGATTTGAAACAAGAGAATGCCATCATTGATAAGTAAGACAATCCAACCATTGATGACTCCCCTAATTGTGATGAAGTTATTTCAAAAGAACCAACCATTGAAAGCCATGAACATCTAGTTTTTTAATCTCCTAAAATCTCTCCTACTAGGGAAGACATCATAGTGCAAGAAAATGATAACACTGACACATGTCTTTCAAACAATAGTGATGTTCCTTTCTTAGATGAAGATGATGAAGTGGCATTAGACTCCCCTTCACTAAGAGATGATAAAAATAAGGATAATTTTTTTGAGGTTATGAACATTAGAACTCCCTCCAGTCTCTAATTCTTAGACCTCCTACAAATCCTTTAGCTATTGGACTACCTAATCCTCAACTTATCCTCTATCCACCTTCACAACAACCACAAGCTCAAAACAAACCTATGCTTATCCTAAGAACACCTCAACACAATATTTCATAGAAATTGAGTTACAATATCATTGCTCACACATACAATAAAAGGAACAATAGGCAGCCACAAACCATTCCTACTTCATTACCATTGCCTCAACCTTTCTTGCCTTGTTCTCCTCATTTACCTTTACATGTGGAAAGAAGTATGATCTTGTTGCACAACTTAAGAATACTCCTGCTAAGATATCCTTGTCAGATCTTATTCAAGCATAACCTAGTTATCATAGCATGCTTCAAAGTTCCTTACAACAAGTTCCTATCCCTCCTACTATGCAACCTATTTAATAAGAAAATGGTTTGGGGGGTTTTCATCAAAATAAATTGATCAAAATGATGAACCAAAAATATTTCCTATAAAACATGCAATTATGTGAAAGATATGATGCAAATATCAATCAAAAATCAATTCTAACTATTATAGCAACAATGAGGGAAGTTTTCAGAGGCTAGAATGATGTGCTCCTTGTTGTAAGAAGGTTGGTTTTCGGTCAGAAAGGACTCATTCGCCTTTACTAGCGAATGGGTCTTTGTTAGGGTTTCTAAAATTGACATTTTTCTTATGTTACTTAATGTTTGTACTCTTATATCCTTGATGATCAGCTCCTGAAAACCTGAAACAAAGTTTGTAGCCTTGTTTTTGTCTTCTTCCAATGTGAATGACAATTTTGCAACTTGACAACTTTGACAATTTTGCTTCAAACTTGTTCTCCACTTGATCTTCAACCTATAAATCTGAAAACACACATTCAAGAGGAGAAAAAATTGTTGATTGTTAGTGAATAGGATTTTTCCTAAGTCAAACCCATTTTAGGTAATTAAACCAAATGATGAAACAATGAAATAAGGTCATGAAACATGAAACTTGAAATGATGATACCTTGGAAGTTGTCTTGGAATAAAAATATGGAAACTAGCATGAAGTAGCCATGAATAATGTAGACCTTGATCTCAAATTATATGTGAAACAATGCTTTCCAATATATCTTCAATGCTACACTAATAATCTTAGCTCAACAACATGCTTGAATGCACTATTCCTTTGACATGATGGTATGAACTTTAATTGTTGTAATAAACTCTTGATAATTTTCCCTTGAATTCCTTTGAAATTTCTCTTGATTCTCTTATGAATGTACTCTTATGATCACTTGAACTTTCTAGGATATCTTAGAATGAAACTATGTGAATTAACCTTATATTTATACTAGATATTGTAAGAATTGGCTATGAAGGTAGCCACCCAAGATCTAGAGGCCTAATAGAAAGAAAAATCATAAGAGAGATAGAAATAATATGAAAATAATAAACTATATTCTTCCAATGATGCAAAATAGAATGTATTGAGCCAAAGTACATAGGAGACCCCTTGGTTATATAGCCAAGGTGAGTACATAGAAGGGCATAAGATTATGACAAGTGTCATAATCTTATGACATGAGACAACTATGTAAAGCTATCACTCCACCTAAATTGGAAAAATTGATAATGTGATAATCACCACAAATGGTGGATCACCCACCAAAGGTGGAGATTTAATCACATGATGTGTCCATGAAAGGTGGATGTGATAAAGTAATAACATGATAAGTTCACCAAAAGTGGAAATTCTCCAACTACCTCCTATGTGGTCCCTAAGTAGACTTAACTAAGGTGTAATCATGACCTAGGACAAGGTACAACACTTTTAATTACACCAACACCCCCCCTTAAGTGCAACTTAGGGAGAATTTACACAATGCAAGATGGGTCCTAACAACTAGGCCATATTAGGTACCCATGTACAAATGCAATGTAATCTCTCATAAAGAGGAGAAAAGGAGAAAACCTAGTGGGACAAAACTCCTCCTCAAAAGAGAGAAACAAAACAAGAAACATTCTCTAGTTCAAAGGACAAAACCTCGTGTGAGGAAAAAGTCCCCCTCATAAGAGAGAATGAAGAAGTCCATGAAACCCCCCCTCAAAGGAGAGTCACTACTGAAATGTCACAATGTCAAGAGTCCCTAATATTAACTGAAAGAGACAAAGTGGAACATTATGAAGAGTGATGTAGAGCATACCAAGGATGATGATGAGTCCTCCAAATGTTGTTCCAAAATAAATGCCAAACTATGACAAGCACTGATAGAAATAATCAAGTAAAACTCCAAAAGTTGCCACATAACTGGTGACTGAGCTAAATCTTTCAACTCAAGAGTAATTGTAGAATCTATTGATGAAGAACTGTAGATGAATCCACACTACAATAGGAATAATCTTAGAACCAAGAAGAAAACTATGTGAGCATCAACTTGAATGCTCGTCAATGGAAGATTGGTACAATCTAAGTCTCACTGAAGCCATGCACAAATTGTACAATCTAAGTCTTAGTAGATTCATGCACCAAGTCTCTGGATGTAGAACCAAACTTCTAAAGACAAGTAGAGTGCTTCCAAAATAATAATTTCTATATGGTGTTTAGTCCATCTCACCAAAATTCATGGGTAACCAGCCACTGCATTGGATGAGTATATAGGAACTAACACTTGATACATAGATCAATCCAAAGAAGCATACAGTATGATAGAGTACACTGAATTGTAGATTGTGGTACTTTATTTTAGTGTGTTTACAACATTACAAAGAGGAAAACTATAACAACCATGATCATGATGCAAAAGTGCATGAGTGACTCTGAAGAGCTTGAAAAGACCTTTCCAATGCCGCAAGAATTGCGAAAAATGGAGGAACGATGCAAAATTTATGAGCTTAGGAGTGCAACTGGACCATCTGACTTCAACGAGCAATAAATGCAACCAAACAATTTTTTTTTGAAGAAACATCAACACCACTAGAAAGTTGAGATATCCACCTTTTTGTTGATATTTTTTTTGCAAAATTTCACTATCTGGAGCAAAAATTATTCAAAAATGAAAAAAAGGCCTAAAAGAGGACCTTTCACACTAACTAAGTACAAAAATAAAACACTAAATGGGGTAAAAAATTATACTCCTGAATGCCAATATGACCACCCTGATTCAAAAAATTTAAAAAAACTTTAATACTACTCCACCATGGTGGTGGGTGGGCGGAGTGGTGGTGGTGCCCTGGTGGCTGAGCCACCCAGGGGCACCCCACCCCATAGCAGTTTCAATACAATGTCGACCCCTTTAAAATTTTGGTTGGCCAAAACTTTGAAAACAAAAGTCTTATAAAATCCACCAATAGAAGACTTCGGTTAGCCTCACAAAATTTAAATAAATGTTTATATAAAACACCTTTAATATATATCAAAGCTACTGATAGACAAACACATTTTTTGATCAAAAAAAACTTTTTCTAGCCAAAAAATAAAGAATATGCCACAAAGATACACTGGAAAATTTGATGCAGAGTCTACAGAAACACATAAATGACTAGATAATGCAGGCCAAGTACACCAATGCAGATTTGTCATTGGATGCACTAGAGACTTGGAGAGCAATCGGGATCCATCAAATAAGGATCAGACGACCTAGCAGATTAGATGTGATCATCCACCGATGAAGACTGGCCAGAATATGCCAATCTGGCAAATCATACCCAGCTAGTGCTCTAGGGTTCGGGTGATGTAGCAGATAAGAGGCCGATAGTGCCAATTTAATGAACATTGACCATGTATTGTGTACCTCGCAAGTGGCGGTGTGATCGGGTCGGTGGAGTGATGGCATGATGTACGCTAATTAAATGGTAGATTTGATCGATGAACTACAAATTTAAGCCACCTGTGTTGATGGAAATCTGATGCCAAAATACTTGACTACAAATAAGCTTCAACAAAGAAAATGACCACAATGCAGCCGGTGAGAGAATTTTTAAGTTAAATGTACATAGGCTCAAAGACATGCAAGGGCCAACAGAGTCAAATATTCTCAGATCACCAGGTGCTTGAAGGAATAAAGGCCTAGGCTTACAAATGTCTACGGCTATGCTAATCGATGACTGCCTAAGACTGGTTTAAAGAGACTGACGTTGAAAAAATTTGCACCAAACGATGCCACCAAATTAAATGTTGGTAGTGTTAAGAGATCTGACTACTTGGGAAATGAATTTCGATTAGATCTAACTATGGAAGACGAATACACTATAAACTTTAATACCCCTGATGGAATTTTCAAACCATTCGATGAAAGGCAAAGGACGGATGTGGCTGATCTAGTACGGGTCAATTGAAAAAAAATGAAAGATTCCTCAAGTAGTCTGAAGTTTGATGTCACTGATATGACAAGTGTATGACGAATGGTAGCCAAGGCCAGCGGTTTAGCAAGGATCTATGACTAAAGCTTTTTCAAGGAAAAATGATGATGCAGACTACCGACAGTATAGAGAATATTCTCTGTGAATATTTTGATCCCCAAATTTTTCCCAGATTTTTCAATAAATCGCAAAAAATATTTAACTGAAATATTTTTTTGTGAAAATTGAAAAATTGTACCAATCTGAGAGTTATGTATGGTCTCCAAGCAAAAAAAAATTCCTCAACCTGCAACTGACAGTGTCTAAACTCGACAAATTGGTAGTTAATCTTTAGGTTTTCGGGCCTCTGGATGTGATGGTAGGGTCAATTTTGACCCAAATAGCTCTGAAAGATAAGCTACCTCCTAGATCTGGCAACGAACACCCAACTTCAAACCAATGCAGATTTGGCCTCTAATGTCCAACTGGGATGAAACAAAAGGAAAATATGACTATCTCAAACACTCTGGATGCAATGGTGATCTCAGATTTGATGAAAAAAGCTCCCAAAATGCACCTACAATACAAGGCCAAAAATGGAACCCCCCCAGAATCTAGTATTTCTATTAAGAAAATACAAGATTACACTCAATATCTCTCCAAAAGACTAAGTAAAGGCACTCCAATAGCACTAATACCATGTAATAATTGGCTATGAAGGTAGCCACCCAAGATCTAGAGGCCTAATAGAAAGCACAAGCATAAGAGAGATAGAAATAATATGACAAGAATAAATAGTATTTTGCCAATGATGCAAAATAGAATGTATTGAGCCAAAATACATAGGAGACCCCTTGGTTATATAGCCAAGGTGAGTACATAGAAGGGCATAAGATTATGAAAAGTGTCATAATCTTATGACATGAGACAATTTTGAAAAACTATCACTCCACCTAAAGTGGAAAAGTGATAATGTGATAATCACCACAAATGGTGGATCACCCAGAAAAGGTGGAGAGGTAATCACATGATGTGTCCATGAAAGGTGGATGTGATAAAGTAATAACATGATAAGTCCACCAAAAGTAGAAATTCTCCAACTACCTCCTATGTGGTCGCTAAGTAAACTTAACTAAGGTGTAATCATGACCTAGGACAAGGTACACTTTTAATTACACCAACAGATATAATAATTAACCTCAAAATTCAAATAATTCAAACCAACATCAGATCTAGGATTAAAAATTTAAAAATCATTATAATCCCACCACAATTAAATTCAAAAAGAGGTGTCCTGAGGAGTCCTAGGAAGTTTGTAGTATATTTTTCTTTCAACCACTCCATTCTACTGAGGAGTCCTAGGGGAAAACAAGTGCCTCTTTATGTTATAATTCTCACAAAATATATTAAACTCATTCGACGTAAACTCTTCACCTCTATCAGACCTCAAACATTTGATTTTCATATCCATCTCATTCTCAACCATAGATTTGAATGTGTTAAACTTGTCTAGGGATTTTGATTTTTATTTGAGAAAAGTAACCTATGTTATTCTAGAATAATCATCAATTAATAGAATGAAATACATGTCATCATGAAGACTTATTACTCTTGTAGGACCACAAAGATCTATATGTATCAATCCCAATAGTCTAGTAGTAAACTTTTCTTTGAATTTGAAGACTATTCTTGCTTGCTTTCTAATTTGATACTCTTTACATACAACATTGATAGGATTTGTAATATTTGGCAGATCTCTCATAGCTTGAACTGAACTAATTCTTACTAGGTTATGAAAATTGATGTGACACATCCTCCTATACCATAACCAGCTTTCATTAATTTGATTCATAAAGCAGTGACCATCAACACCCTTGATTTGATAAAAATTTCCATATGTTCTTCTAGTAGAAACCACAGTTTTGGATCCTTCTTTTTTTATCTCACATCCATCATCCTAAAACATAAGATTGTATCCTTTGTTGCACATGTGTCCAACACTCAAGAGGTAATGCCTTAAATGCTTAACATAGTAGATATCATTAGTATTATGCTTTCCATCAAAACTAATACAGGGGTTTGAATCCATGACGGACATTTGGACAGAACATAATCTATGAGATTTATCCGGAGTTGCACCTGGGACACGAGGACTACAGAAGAGTCAATGATGCATTCACAATGCATATTACTAGGATGCTTCAGAATGTTGAGCATGTGAGACTGTCCGAGGGAGTAAAAGGATTGATAAAGAATTATGGGGCCTAGTTTATTCAATTTCCCACCTTCACCTACATTAGGATTGATGGATGCCTGGTCGCTCCATACAGGTTACCTAGATACCCCACAGATCACATTGTGCTATTGGAAATTGTCAGACAGATTTGTGAGTTTGATGCCATTGTAAAGAAGGAAAAGCATAAAATAGGTTTTGATGGGGATTTCCCTCTTGGAATCGGTGTAGCAGAGGTGTTCCCTTCCATTCAATCAGCACACACTGCAGGGGATGAATTGGCAGCATATGGTTTCTCCTTCCACTCCAAAAGAATGAACTTTGATATCACAGGAGAAGCACAGAAGAAGGCTACCAAGGAGTACTAGCATAAAGATGACCTAGAAGACTATTGGGCCAACATCAAAGATGATTTTGAAGCGAGAAATAAGAGGTATTCTAGGCTCCCTGTGGATGTGATCAGACAATACAATGTCAAGTTGATCCTAGACCAACTGGAGGACGATGGAAACCTGGTACAGGATCATGCCTATGAAGTTGTAAAGGATAGGTCAGTCGGGGATATCAACTGGAATGAAGATGAGGTCATAGAGTTGGAAGACCTAATGGCCCCCGTTATGAAATTTACCTCTTCTTGGTTAAAGCATAAGGTCTGGGAGCTAGAAAGTGAGAAGGTAACCTGTACCTTCAATTTAATGGGAAATCTTAACCCAATGTCTACTTCAGAGGAATCCGGGGATGATGACCCCAAAGGGAAAACCCAAAAGAGCTCACCTTTCAAGATAAAGATTAGAGGACCTAAAGAAAGTGAGTTGGAACCAAAAAGGAAGCCCAAAGGGAAGAAAAGAAGCCGAGCTTTGAAGATAGGAAAATCCTCTGATGAAGAAGAGCTGGAAAAAGTAGAAGAAAAGGATGCTCCTCCACCGCCAAAGAGGACCAGAACAACCAGGACTTCAAAGAAGAGGGTCCAAGACACATCCAAGGATGGGCCCCCTATTGTTGATGTAGAGAGTTCAGGAGAGAAGACTAAAGTTTATATGAGGAGATCCAGGACTCCCTCTCCAAAGGATACTGCGCAAAAGACTGACCCTTCACCAAAGTTACCAGCTGTGGAGCCACCTAAGGCTGCTTCTCCTTCACCAAGTGTACTTGAGCAAGAGACTCTTGAAGAGCATGAGACTAGCGGAGAGGCAGAGCCATTCAAGGAAGGAGAGCTCTTCAGTGAGGCAGCAGAACTTGGGTCCGAGGAGGAAGCAAAACATACTTCCCCATTGGTGCAGTATGAAGATTCCCCAGAGAATAGCAAGGGGGATGGATCACCTGAGAAGGAGGAAGGCATCCCTGTTAGAGCCCCATCACCGGTGCAAGAAGAAGAAATTGAAAAAGAAGATCAAGGTGAGCAGCCCCCTGAAAAGGAGAAGGATGAAATGCCAGAAAAACAACAAGAAGAGGTAACAACAAAGGAAATTCGGGTAGAGTCTGCTGTCTCGGACTGGCTCGAAAAGGAAATCACAAGGAAGAAACAAGTTGTTATTGAAGATACTCCCTTGGATTGGGATGAAATGCTGTCAAAGATCGGTAAGGGGAAGAAGAAAAGGACAGCTAAGGTGGTTTCAAAAATAGAAAGGGATGAAACAAATAACCGAGTTGTCCACATTGCCACCCCTGCTGCAGATAAGACTAGAGAAGAATTCACTGGTGAAGATTATAATGTGCAGACTATCAACCTTGGACCGGCATCCATGGAGCAAGATATAGAGGAATATGAAGGGTCTAGCACAGTGATCATCGGCAGATTAAGGAAGGAGACTCAAACCAAGCACGAGTTGAGAAAAGAAAATGAAAGACTTAGGAAGTGTTTGGAAGAGGTAATGAAACCCTTGCAATCTCTCCACCCATCCTCTTCTGTCACTCCTGGCTTTATGCCCAAGGAAACTATCTCTGAGATTGAAAAGATGAAGACTTCGGCTCAAACTGCAATAGATTGGCTGAAGGATGTGCAAATGAAGGCAGATAGTGCAATCAAGGATATCCTGTCAGTAGGGAAAGACGCAGTTCGAGCCAAGGAATTATTGGAGCCTGTGCTATCCCAGGACAAAGAAGACATTGACCTCTTGCTGCAGAAATCCAAGGTCATCATAGAGCATGGTAAAGAACAACTGGCTGTGGATGGGATTCTTCCTTCCTCTAGACTAAATGAACCATGGGAATGGTTTGAGGCTCTGCAAATTCAGCATAAGGAAATGAAGAAGATCCAGAAACGAAAGAAACAAATAGATGGCGATCTTACAGGAGTATATGAGGGGTGCATTACATTCTTTGAGGTAATGACTGGAAGCAGAAAGATTGCCCCTAAATACCTAAGTCTGGAGCAACTCAGGGAATGGTGGCATGAGGTTTATACCCCGGATTCTGAGAATGTTATAACTGGCCACCAACTTGATGATGCAGCCACCTACTTGGTAGTAATGGATAAGTACCAAGCACATAGGGATGATTGGAATAAGAATGTTGACCAGTCAAAAGAGGAGATTGATTCCATTAAATGCATACTTAAGATCTTACCTTTGCCACCTATTGCCGAGCTGGATGGGGTGTTTTTAAGGGTTCAAGGATCGTTGGCTCAGAGCAAGGATAAGGGAGGCGGCAGTTAATGCCTATTTTGATATTTATGCTTCCCTATTATTATAGGGCATGTATTGATCTGGGCTGCATTGGGGACCATGTTTAGGCCAACCTTGATGATGTATCAGCATTTAATGTGTGCCTTATTTTGAAATCCCTAGGGCCGACTTGTTTTGGCAGTTATTCTTTTTTTGTAAATGTTTGGTTGGGCTGACATGTCTTGAGAATTTTCTATAAAGGCATTCTTGCCTCATTGTAAAACATTAGATATTAGAAATATAGAGAAGAAATAATAGAGACAAGTAAGAGTTAGAGCATTTCGTGAAATTCTTGAAGCAAGTATTGTAAACAGAGCAGTGGAATTGTTGCAGCATTTTGATAATCTAATACAATTGAAGACATTGTGGTTTTCCTGGTGCAATCTCTTGTGTTATTTCATCTTGCATGGTTCTTGTTGTTCTATCTTTCAAATTGCTTAAAGATTTAGGGTTTAGTGTTCAGGATTAAGTTAGTTTTAGTTTGGTGAATGGTGTTTATGATTTCATATTTGGAATGTTTGTAGCAATCTCTGGTCTATACTCCTAGTAACTATCTGATTGTAGTAGGCTGGTGAAGTCAACCTGGACCCTATATTTACATGTGCTTAAGTTCGATTGTGGATGAATGTCTATGATCTTAAAATCTGTATACCTTAGAAGATTGCACCGTTCTTGTAAGATTGCATTGTGGGTTAAGCAAGAATTGGTTATTTGAGATTGGTCCATTCCAGATATCTATCATTTGCATTCTTCATTTTAGGAATAGTTTAGATTTCATCACATTCTTGCACCCTTATCTTTTGCTATTTCTTTATTATCTGGTTAGATTTAGGATTAGAGATTATCATATTGCAAAATCTGATAATTGGAAAGATACAGTTTGCTTGTAGTAAGGTTCGATTGTGATTACCAGCATTTTCACATATTATCTGAGTTGTTTATGCATTGTCATGACCTGACACCCGAGAGACCTTGGGGTGATTTTTAGTGAGTTATTGTTGAAAATAACCTTTCAAGAGAGATAGGATATCGTATTCTGTCTGAGTTGTTGCTGTGCAGAAAACACCATCAACACTACTGCATTGAAATTTCTATTTTTTACAAAATAGATTTTTTCTTTTTTAAATAAACCTAGTAGTTTAGAAACTACATTCAATTTTCTATAGATTTGATTCTTACATATTTTTGAAATAATATAGATAACTTATTCAAATTTTTGCATCAAGTTTCCTAACTCTGATTTTTCTGAATTTTTCGCCACTTAAGGGCCTGTTTTTTCCATGATGATCCTGTAGATACCCATTATGTTAGGATTTTGGTTTAAATAAGCCTTGTGATGGATAACAAAGGGTCTTAGCACCCTATTAGTAATAATATAGAGGTCATTAATGCAAGATGGCCCAAAAACTTAATGTGAAGGTGTAAATAAATACACTTTACAACACTAAATTAAGGAAAAATTAGGTCTATTTAGCTTAAAAGGGCTCTAAACCTAATTTGAATGTGTAAAAACCATTACAAAACTAGATCAAGTAAACATTAGGTTCATTTTAATGTTATTCATCACAAAATTAAGTGTGGAAATGTAAATGGATACATTTTTCCACACTACAATTCCTTCTATTGAGGAATTTGCAAATTTGAATCAATATACTAGAGATCAGTTTTATGGTTCTTTAGTTGCTTTTAAGATGAGATAATTTGGTACAAATAATGGTGCAAAAGGTTATACTTCTTTTAAGGCTAGAAAATTACAGGAGATCAAGGAATCAGATCAGGAGGATCTTGATGATGTGGAAGCCAAATTTATAAGGAGAATGAAGGGTACTAGTAAGTACAGTTGTAATTTTCCTTTCAAATGTTTCAGTTGTTGAAAGATAGGTCATTATGTTTCAATATGTCCAAACAGAGTTTAGTATAATGAAAATAAGGAGAACAAAGGTAAGATGATTTATTTTTGAAAATAACCTTTCAAGAGAGATAGGATATCATATTTTGTCTGAGTTGTTGTTGTGCAGAAAACACCATCAACAAGTAGTACTTAAATTTCAAGGAACAAATAAGAAGTAGGTGTCTATCTGACCACCCTAACCACAATAAAATGATAATATTTTTATAATATTTTAGATATAAGTATATGACTCATGTCTCGATGTGATGCATTATTTTTTGTAATTTTTTTCCATGAAAATAATTAATTATAAATTTTTTATTACAACTTTTAAAAAATATAAAAACTCATATGTTTGACCACCTTAACTTGGTCAAAACTTCATGATTTTTTTATTTTTTTTTAATCCTATAGTATGTGAAGCATAGAATGTGACACATATTATGGATTTAAAAAATGTGATACCATTTGAAATGTATAGATGTTATTCAATCAGCCTATCAATCAGGACTTTAGTCAAGATCCAAGCTAAGCATTGTTTCATATCCAATTCAAGATCAAGATCTACATTCTACATGGAAACTTCATGTTATATTTTTTATTTACATCTCAAGACATCATTCAAGATATCATTTTTCATGTTCATATTTCATTGTTTCATCATAAGGTTGAATTACCTAAATTTGGTTTGACCAAGGAAAACCCCTATTTCCTAACAATCAACAAGTCTTTCTCTCTCTCTCTCTCTACATGTGTGATTGTAGATCTAGGTGTTTTGGAGCTTGAAGGATCATTGAAGACTAAGTTGCAAGATTGAAGAAACTTGTTGGAGTTTCCTCCTTACTTGCAAGATCACGGAAAGTTGCCTATAGGTTACAAATCAAGGTTTCCAACTCAAAGATTTGATTGGAAGGAATCTACAAGAAATTGCCAAAGAATACCAAAATTTCATCCAAACCCTAATAGTAGGACTAAATCACCACTTGTGGCGTATGAGTCCCAATACTACCATTTTCCATATTTGAGGACATTCAAATCAATCACTATGAAATCCTAGCTTTTGCATAGAAACCCTAGTTTGGGACTAAATCACCCAAATTGGCATGAGTCCCAGTGAGCATCACATAACTAAATTTTAGGGTTTCAAAGATTTTTTTGATCACGTCTTTCTTCTAGGTACTGTTGACATGTCCAGTGGCACAACATGTAAACAAAATATTGCTACTATGTTTCTCATGAAAGAGAAAGACAACACATGGATGTCTTAGCTCCCAAGGTCTTTGTAGTTGGTTCTCAACTGTGTTGATGTTGCTCAGTGGTCAATGTAACAGTAATGTTCAAGGGGCCTAATAGTGTTGAGCTTCTGGATTGTTCTGAGATCAAACATAAACTTTAAACCTACTCTAACCATGGTTTTTAAAGAAATAGAAAAAGAAAGATCAGAGCTTTGGAACAGAAAAGAATGTTAATTCATCCAACTTAACTAGACTCGTTACCTTTCAAGGAATTCTTAACTAAAACTGCAGAACAAAATTAACTTGTGACTAACACACAGTTTCAGTCATTCACAGTGCTAATTTCAATAACAGATTGCAAGTTACCATTTAAACAAAACATCAAATCAAACTTCATTCCTTGAAATTTTCTCAAATCAAATGATTAAATCAAGATAAACAACATTCTGAAACACAATCTGAAGTAGATTTTAATCTAGTTGCTTCTACTATTAGTGAAACAGGTAAACAACATTTACAAATCTGGCACAATCACCAGTGTACAAAAAATCCATGACTCCAACTTGTTTCCATTTATACTAAGAAAACTGGAAAGATACATTATTGGCTTCTACTAAATCTAACTCCTAACTAAGAAGGAAAAAGAAGCTCCTATTACAAAGAATCAGGATGTAGTTCTGTCTCCTCTATCTTTTCTAAAACTCCTAATTCCTCCTCTAACTCTTTTTTTTAGAACTCTCTAATTTTTCTAACCCTTTACAAAGAGGCCAGAATGCCATATATACAGAGTGTACCAAAAAGAATGTGCCGCCCCCTAATTTTTAGGGTTTAAAAAATATCTTACTTGGTTGTAGGAGGGTCGGCCCTCAGATCTTTTGAATATAGTTAATGCTGCATTGAATTGCATCCTCGTTGTCCATGTTGGTGAAATATTTTTCTAGGGATGATCTGTAGATCTTTTGCAGCTACAGCATTAACTCTAGCCTTCATGTCCATCTTCGAACTCCTTCGAAGAGCTACCTTGAATGCTCTAAAGCATTGTCATTAATACCAATCTTCCTTTTTCCAACAGACCTCACAGCTGTCCCTGTGACTCGTGCTTGTTTCTTTCCTTTGACTTCCTTCCTGCTCTAGATCTTTCTGCATGTTGACTATCTCTGGAAGCAACATCGGGCCTCCCTTTATATCTGAACACCATCATTCCTGAGACGATCCATCACCTTAATCTCAGAATGAGTCCATGTCATTTCTATTCTAATGATCTTCCTCACAAGGGTAGTCAATCAGTCAATGGCTCACTTTAGTTCCTTTCGATTGGCCGAAAAAAATGCCACGCCAGATTTTTGGGCAGTCAAAAGTGGTTTGAATGGAATAATATGTCGGTGAGACACTAATCGTGTCTCCTCGATGTGATTATAGCTCACAGTAGCCATCAAGGTAGCATAAGATAGTCGACAAGACCTTATATCGAGCCACTCAAGTCATATCAATACCACAAAACCTATTGGCAAGACAACATTCCCTCGGCAAGACTTCTCAGCAAGCCTTTTCTTCTTTAGCAAGAAAACCCATGTCGAGGAGACATCTTCATGTCAGGAAGATCTCACCTCGAACTCACGCCCTGTCACCAAGACATCCCTGGGTCGGCAAGACCTTTCGTCGAGCATATTCCTTTACACTGAAGGGAGAAAACATGTCGGCGAGACCATTGCTAGTTGGCATGACCTCCTATCGAACCCCTTTATTCTCCCAGAGCTCATTCTGTATCAGCAAAACCCTATCGGGTTGGTAGGACCTCATAGCGAAACCAGCCCAATTCGGTGATGAACTTATTTCAATTGGGAAGACCTTTATTGATCGGCGAGACCTTTCGCTGAAACCACAACTCTTTCGTTGACACCCTGGCAAGTCGGTGAGACATCTTGCCGAAGACACTTTATTTTGCTGAAAAATCTCGCAATCACCCAGACATCACGCCGAAGGGAGAACCTTTCGGTGAGACCTCATTGTATCGGCAGGACCTTTTGCCAAATTCATTCATTCTTCCTAGGCTCATTATATTTCGGTGAGAATCTGTTGGGTCGGTGAGACGTTTTTTCAGGTAGCAAGAGTTATAGCGATATCCTCCCTGTCAATGAGACAATCCCATATTGATAGGACATCCCCGCAAGCTCATTATGTTACACCGAAGGCACACCCTTCAACAAGACACATGCTAATCAGCCATACCTTCTGCCGAAGGCAAAATCATTCACCGAACTCAAAACTTTCAGTGGGACCTACTTTGTGTTAGTAAGACATTATGCTGAAGGCCTACCCCCTTTGGTGAGTGCTCATTTTACTTTGGGGAGATCTTTCATAGTCGGTAGAACTTCATGTCGAAAGAAAACCACTCTCCCCGAGCTTGAGCTTCTTTCGGTGAGACCTCATTTTGTCGCCGAGACCTCACGGCAAAACCACAACTTTACCCCGAAGGCAACATCTTTCGGTGGGACATCACCTAGTTGCTGAGACTTCTCAGGGAGCCCAAACCGCTATGCCGATGCCGCTTCACCTTGCCAAGAGTTCGCCTTGTCGGTGAGACTTCACCCTGAAGCCACCTTTGTCACCAAGACCTTGCCTCTTCAGCCAGACATCATGTCGAAGGCCTTATCTTTTGGCGATACTAACCTTGTGTGCAATTGGTCGGCAAGACTTTAGCATGTCGGGGAGACATATAAAAACTTACAGTGATTAAAACTGTCTGGCCGACCGAGGCATTTCAATATGAATAGAACCACTGCTAGTTGGCAAGACACCTGGAAGGTCTTGCCGACTCTTGTCTTAGAGGAATTTTATGCCAAACTGGATTGGGGAATGTTTTCCAACTGAGCTCTCTTACATATATCACCATCTGCATGATTTAATCCTACAAAAAAAAGTCTCCATTAGTCCTTAGAAGCACATAAGATATACTATCATTTATGATTATTTCATTCAATTCTTAGCAAGAAGAAAACCAACTCAAGCTGAGACAGAACCAAAATTTGATAAAACAAAATATAGACCCAGGAGGAAAAAGAAGGAAAATCCCAAGACCAAAGCCAATAAATAAAGGCAACGAAAGGAAAAAGAGAAGGGGGGGCCCATTTTGTTCCAGAATAAAATGGGGTGGTTATGCAAGGCATAACAAATGGCGACTCAACTGGGAAGATGGTTTAACCATTTTCAAGAAACTGAAAGATTCAGCTACCCAGAACTCCTGGTTTATGACCACAACTCCAGTTGGGTCAATTTTAACAACCAAGGCTGAGTTAGAATCTCAAATGTAAGCCAACAATGGCTACCCCTGAATCTATGTGTGTGCTTGATTGTGCATCACTCTTTTATAAAGTTTCATCTTTCGAACAACAATGTGCAAGATTTTAGCTACATGAGTTTATTCCCTTTAGCTGTCATGCAATGATGTCCTGGGCATTGCTTCGCTGCCAGTTAGGTTTCCATAGCCCCAAAAAAGATACCTATAGTTTTCTCACAGCATTGCTCTACTTCCAGTCAGGCGTCCATAGCCCAAGTAGAGATACTGGAGTCACGCATTCATATTGAGTCCTCTTTCTCTTTAAATAGCTCTCTTTTTTTTTGTTTTCTCATAGAGTTTTAGATATCTCATTCAATTTTTTCTCAATATGTTAGATGTTTAACATCTGTTCTGGGTTGAAAACTACCATGGACCTCATAACAACACTTGGGAGATTAGATTTTTCACTCAAATCTTACAACACTATCATCCTAGGACAAATATACCATTACAAAGGAAGATGATCTTGACGATTTGTGACAGGTTCAAGGGAGCTAATGAAGGTCATTTACTTTGCACCTTGTTTTCGATACTTTCCACAACTCTTATTGATAATGGGAGTAAAACAAAGAATTTAAGACAAGAGCACCTAATCAGTAAACCCAAAAATACCTAAACCACTTCTCTCCTAATGACCAAAGTATGCCTAAGATAACAGCCTGTCATTTTAAGATGGAAAGAAATAGAGGAAACCCCAAAGAACAACAAGACAAAGAGTGACAATAGAGGAAACGAAGGGACAAAAAAAAAAGACAAACAAACAAACAAAAATAAAACTATTTACAAGTCGAACAAGAACATTATTTACAAACAAGAAACAAAAAAAACTATTTACACAAAGAACAGGGAACTATTTACATGTAGAATAGAATTAGAAAGCTTTAAGACTTGAAATAATGTTTGAGAAACTACCCATTGATGGGCAAGGGAATAGGTTCTCCAGTTAAACTACTCAGTCTGAAAGCATTTTCTCCTAGGATCTCAGCAATCTGATAGGGACCCAACCAGAGCTTATTGAATTTCTGGTGATTGCCCTTCTTTTCACTAGCTTTATCCCATAGCAACACAAGGTCTGATATCCTAGAAGCCTTGATTTTGGCTCTTTTTTCAAACCAACATTTGACAATAGCCTGATGTCTAAAGAATTGTTGCAAGGTAGCATCTCTCTACTCTTCTAATTTCAACAAGGTAGCTAATCTTACCTCTATCCTATCATCACTAGAGTAGAATTTCTTCATGAACTCAAGGATAGGTATTTGCAAATGAATGGGGAATACATGCTCTTGCCCATACACTAATTTAAATGGTGAAGTCTTTAAAGTAGCCTTGATCCTAGTTCTATCTGCCCCTAACACAAATCTTAGCTGGGTGTGCCAGTCTCTAGGGTTGTTTTCTAACAATTTCTTAATTACCCCTAAGAGATTCTTATTGGTTGATTCTGCAACTCCATTGCCTTGTGGGTAATAGTTTGAACAATATTTCAAGACAATTTTGTGATCATAAGCCCATGAAATGAACTCAACAGAAGAGAAATCAGAGCCATTGTCACATACCAAAGGGAAGGGTACCCCAAACCTAGTTATAATGCATTCAGTGAGGAACTTGATCACTACCTCTGTTGTGTTGTTCTTGCAAGGTATAGCCTCTCTCCATCTTATGTAGTAATCAGTAGCAGTCAAAATAAACTTGTGTTTTATAGAAGAGTTTGGGTTAATTACCCCAATAAAATCTAGTGCCCATTGGGAAAATGGCCTTACCTCATAGACAGGCTACAATGGCATGGCTGAATGGCATTCTTTTGATGCAGAAATCTGACATATGTGACATGTCCTTACATGCTGATGGGAATCTTTGAACACAAACGACCAGTAATAACTAGATCTGAGGATCTGGGGTCCCAATGAGTCTGCAGAACCATGACTTGTACCGTGTTTCCCATGGAATTCAATGATCACGTGCCTAGCCTCTTCCTGATCAAGGCATCGTAGGTATAATCCTTCGAAATTCTTCTTGTATAGCAATCCTTCTTTCAGCATATAATGAGAGCTCTTCATTCTCAGCGCTCTCCTCTAAATTGTATTCATTCCCTACGGGCACCGATTATTGAGCATAAAGTAGATGATATCAGCATACCAGGGGTCATTGGAGAAGGACTAAGTGGTGTATTGCTAACAAATTATGTTGTCACTATTATTTGCCATAGACTTAGATAGGCCTGTACCTCTGACAAGTTTCATAGGGTGTATCTCCAGATCCAACTCCTGCAAAATTGCCATCCATTTCCCTCTTCATTCTCCCAATTCACTCTACAAGAGTAGGGATTTCACAGCTGCATCGAGGACTACAACAATAATTTTACTTCGGAGAATGTAGTGCCTGAACTTTTTGACAGCTCTGACCAGTGCAAAATATTGTTTCTCAAGAGGTGGGTATTTGATCTCAGCATTCTTAAATGGAGAGCTCATGAAGGTGATTGGCCTCTCCTCTCCCTCTTCTCTTCGTTGAGTTAAGATAGCTGCATAGGAATGTTCAAAGGAAAAAGAGTAGATATAGAACGACCTCAAGTAGTCAGGGTTGGTGAGGACTAGTGCTTCTGAAATGGACCACTTGACCTGTGAAAATGCGGCCTTTTCCTCATCACTCCACTCTATCTTGGCGTCTTTCTTCATCATTTCATTCAATGGTTTTATGATTTCTGCAAAGCCCGTGATAAATTTCCTTACAAAGTTAATCTTTCCAAAGGAATATCTCATCTCCTTCTTGCTTCCTGGCCTGGTAATCTTGAGGATGGACTCAACTCAGTCTGGATCGATTGATATTCCTCTTTCAAAGATTACGTGTCCCAAAAGCTTCCCTTTAGAAACTTCGAACATGCACTTTTTAGGATTCAAGGGGATGCCATACTGGATACATCTTTGAAGAACTTTGGCTAGGTCTGTCGTGTGGTTCAATCTATACCTGGAGAACACTATCAAGTTGTCCATGTAAACAATAATGCATTTAATGATCAGGTCTTTGAATGCTATGTCCATGGCACACTGAAAATTTGCTCTGACATTTATCAGACCGAATGGCATCCTTCTGTATGCAAATGTTTCCCACTTTGTAGTGAAAGTTTTCTTCATTTTGTCTTCATAGTTAACCATTACCTGATTGTTTCCAAAGTAACCATCCAAGAATGGTATCATTTGAGATCCATTGACAGTCTGCAAGACTTCATCCATAGAAGGAAGTGGGTAGTTATATTTTTCTCAAGCTCTATTCAGATTTCTAAAGTCTACACATAGCCTAATCTCTCTGTTTTTCTTATGGACTGGAACTAAGTTAGCCACCAATGTTGAATGGCATATAGGGAAGATTATCCTTCCAAAAATCAATTTATGAACTTCCTTAAGGATCAGTGGCTCAATCAGGGCATTGACAGGGCATTATTTCTATCGAAATGGCTTAGCTTTGGGCTTCAAAGGGATAGTTTGAGTCATCGCAGAAGCATCAAATGGCTTTAGATCTTCATATCCCCAAGCTATTGCAGCAATAACTTTCTTCAGTGCCATCAATAGGTCTTTTTTTATTGCTTTAGGGCAGGCTTTCCCTATGTAAACACTTCTTTCAAGGCCAGAATCAGCTAGGTTAACAGTTTCATATTCGCCTCCTTTATCTTCAGCTGATATCTTCTCTCGAGCCCTTGGGTCTGAGTCAAAAATTCTTTCCAAGGACACCATTCCCTTGGGAATGCTATTGCATTTTAAATTGAGGACCCCTTCTGTATCACAATCTTCAGGGTTCCAATCTCCTTGATCCCTGTTGGACTCATCAATGATTTGTCCTTGAAAAACATCTGAGCTTGCTAGAAAAGTAAGAATATGTCGATCATCATCAAAGACTTGAAATTTCCTGACATTATCGAGAATTGCAGGCATGGAAATCAATTCCACTGAGAATTTCTTAAGCTTGGAGCCTTGCATAGGTTCCAAGGTGCTTGCAGCAACAACTAATGAATCAACTATCTAATTTTCCTCTCTTGGCATTAAACTAATCCCAAAAGCATCGAAGTCTTCAATCAAGTTCCATACCCAATTTCTATAAGCTACCAGCCTTCTATTGTGACATGTGTATTGGCTGCGCACCTACTTGATAACAATTTCTAAATCTCCTTTGACCATTAAGGCTATCACTTTCTTCTTATGTGCGAACATCAGCTCCTGAGTTAGAGCTTCATATTCTGCTATGTTGTTAGTGCATCCAAACTGCAACTTGTAAGAAGCAAAGAAAGTTTTCCCTTTCGGGGTGGTTAATCCAATTCCAACACCACAACCTATTTTGTATTTGGATCCATCAAACATAAGGGTCCACAGCTGATCATAAGCAGGGGTTGATTCTTTGGAGGTTATTGTGGGCATTTGGGTAGGATGAGCCAGAGGTGGGGCTACTTGATCCTTTGTATTAGATATAGGGAACGAGTGTTCAATAGGTTCTTTAGGTACACCTTCCAATTCCTGCTTAGCTATATCATATAACCTGTGGCTATCCTTCTGATAGTCATTTGTGCCTTTGGTTAACCCCTTGGGTTTTGGTATATTTGTGAATGTAGGGGTGTCAAACAAACCTTGGGGTTTCTCCTCATCAATATGGTGATTTGGAAATGTGTCTAGGGTAGGTTCAATTTGAGAAGGGACTTCCTTTGAAGGCATCTTATCCCTGGTTAACATTATTGCTTCTTTGGCTTCAAATGAGAAGTGATCTACAACAGTCTCAGGGTGACTTAAGCTAGCTTCCCTACCTTGGGAAACATGATTTGAATTGTTAATGCAGGGTTGGAAAGTCAATTCAAAATGATTTTGGTAATGTACCTTGCACCAATTAGGGAGTAGAAGACTCTACAGATCAGTATCTTCCCCTAAGACCAGCTAATCCTGCTGCAACTTCTTGATCAATGCCTATTGATTTTCATTAATCATAGAATTAGGGAATTTTTGTATTGGCAGTTCTTTAGGATCAAGGACATAAAAGGTTAAAATTTCCTCTCTTTCATAAACCCCTATCCCGGTTTCAAAGTAAGCTACCTCATTGGGGCAATCATACTCAGTGATGACATGCTTGAGGCAGGGTTCACTTTCAATCCTAATCTGCATAGGCACTCCCCTCCATGGTAGCCACATATGTGAAAAGTCAAGGGAGAGATATCCCCCTATACCTTTCATTAAATCCCTACTCAGCAGCATACCATAAGTCTCGGGAATGTCTGCCACTTGAACATCTATATTGGTTTGAATCCTAGGGTCTGACCCTACTTGCACATGTATGTTTCTCAACTCTCCCACTACATTAACCTATGTCTTGTCAAGTTGGATGACCTTTTTGTTTGTTTGGACCAGGTTCAATCCCAATTTCTTGTATATAGAGAATGGCATAACATTGCCAAAAGCCCTTGAATCTAACAAACAATTATGTAGGTTCTTCCCACAAATTATTAAACTTAGAAGAAATGGTGGGGACCTACCTTGCTTCTGTACAAGGCTGCGTTCATGTCTGTAGCAGGTGCCACCTTGTTCTTTTCTTTTGATTTATCAGCTTGCTCTAAAGCTTTTAGCACTATCTCTCGTTGAGCAGGGCACCACTTTAGGATGTCGAAGTATGACAAAGAGGTTTTCTATTTTTGCATCTCAGAAACAATATCAAATTATGTGTTACCACTTGCATTACTTTTGACAACCCCAAGTGAATTACCTCTATTATGGAAGTTAGGTGGCCCTTTTGGTGGAGGAGGGTTGTTATCAGCACTTTGATTCAGAGGCACCATGTGATTAGGTGGCGCTGATGTAGTGAATGGGCCCTTATTCTAATTTCTTAGGAAGTGTCCTCCCTTTGTCTGAAAAGCTTGGGCATCATACGAATCTTCCTCAGGTTCATTCTCACTTTCCATTGGGAATGAAGGTTCTTCCTTAAAGAGGTCATATGTCATAGCAGTATCTACTGAGCCACCTTCTTTATTTGAATTCCCTTGGAAGGTTTGGGCATCTTCCTATGTCATCTTAACAACTTTCTCCATTTTAGGGAAATTTACCTCGGAGTGAGTGGCAGTATCATGCAGCTTGCACCAATTAGTCATAAAATATGGGTCAGCCACATTTGCAGTATGTGACCTGTCCTCACTAGCTTGATAATTGTGGTAAATTTCACCATTGTTGGGCCCTGTATTCCATTGTCGGTTACTACTTGGTCTCTGGTTGTATCCTCTATTTTGATTTTGATAGCCTTGGTTAGAGGAGTTTTGGCCCTGATAACCCCTTTGGTTGCAATTTTTATGATTCTGATAATTACCCTAATTGTTATTGCTCTGATTAGGATAATTACCTTGGTTTTGGGAAGGGTTTAGTCTAAGCTAAGCCATGTCATTTCTAACTTGAGACAGTGTTTTCTTCAAGGTCTCTACCTCACTTGTAAGTTGAGTTGTATTTTCACTTTCCACACTCTTAGCAATAGGTGGCTGACCACCATGATTTGGTGTTCCAATTTGGTTATGATGACCATGGGAACTTTGAGGAACCTATGGTTGTTGGAAGAAGTTAGGAGTTCCATTAGCAAAGAATGGAACAGGTGGTTGAGTTTGCAATTTAGACATAGGCCCGTAATGGGAAGGAGACATCCCTGGGATAGTGTTGAATAGAGGGGGTGGGCTATGCATTTGATACCCTATTGAAGGAAAACCTTCTCCCAAAATTTCTTGTTGAGAACTAATTTTTTGTTGCAGCTTGGTAGCCAAATGATAGACTTTAGATAGAGAATCAATATCAGCTAGTTGATAAGTCCTTTAAAGGAACAAGCCAAGCAAGGGGTCTATAACTCTAAAGTAAGCTTCAATGGCACTATTCTCAGCAACTAGATAGGGTTCTTGCAATCTCCTATACATTCGTTGGAACCTGGTATTAAATAAGGGCAAAGGTTCACCTAGCTCCTTCCTAATAGTAGCAAATTGGTGGAACAAAATTGTGGGTTCCACGTAGATTTTGAACTGATTAATGAAAGCATTCTCCAAGTCTGTCCAACTCAAAATAGAATGTTGAGGGAAATTCAGGTACCAGTTGTATGCCATATCCCCTAAGGAATAAGGGAACAACCTACAAACCACATCATGGTGGGCTATCTAAGCTCTGGTACAAGCATCCTTAAAAGATTGTATGTGCTCTTCAACACTCCTTGATTCACCATGAATGTACTTGGGAAAAAATTTCTCAGGATTCTTAGGCATATCATGAAAACCTCCAGGTATAGTCCCAAATGGAGAGGGATTATTCTAGAAAAATGCCATTGGTGGTGGTGGTGGTTGAGCCAGCGGTTGGATGGGTCGAACCAGTTGTAGTGACAATTGAGAGGGATTCAGTGGTGGGTTGATAGGAATCCACTCGGGTATTGGTGAAAAGCCTGGTGGAGTGAGCAAGGATGATAAGGGTGGTATGATGGTTGAGCCAATCTTATGAATCTTGTGTCTTATTGGGGTCTTGAGTTCTATCAAAGGCGGTGGATTTTCAGCTGATCGAAGAACTCTATGGGACCTTTCTGGTGAGAAAAACCTAGTTTTATCCAGTTTTCCCTTCTAGGCCCTCCTTCTAGTGCCAGATCTGTTGATGTGTCTAACGGCATAGCAACGTGTAAATAGAATATCGCTACTTTGTTACTCCTAAAAGAGAAAGACAACACATGGATGTCTTAGCTCCCAAGGTCTTTGTAGTGGTTCTCAACTGTGCTAATGTTGCTCAGTGGTCAATGTAACAGTAATGTTCAAGGGGCCTGCTGGTGTTGAGCTTTTGGATTGTTATGAGATCAAACATAAACTTTAAGCCTACTCTAACCAGGGTTTTTAAAGAAACAGAAAAAGATAGATCAGAGCTTTGGAACAAAAAAGAATGTTAATTCATCCAACTTAACCAGACTCGTTACCTTTCAAGGAATTCTTAACTAAAACTATAGAACAAAATTAACTTGTGACTAACACATAGTTTCAGTCATTCTCAGTGCTAATTTCAATAACAGATTGCAAGTTACCATTTAAACAAAACATCAAATCAAACTTCATTCCTTGAAATTTTCTCAAATCAAATGATTAAACCAAGATAAACAACATTCTGAAACACAATCTGAAGTAGATTTTAATTTGGTTGCTTCTACTGTTAGTGAAATAGATAAGCAACATTTACAAATCTGGCACAATCACTAGTGTACAGAAAACCCATGACTCCGACTTGTTTCCATCTATACTAAGAAAACTGGAAAGATACATTATTGGCTTCTACTAAATCTAACTCCTAACTAAGAAGGAAAAAGAAGCTCCTATTACAAAGAATTAGGATGCAGTTCTGTCTCCTCTATCTTTTCTAAAACTCCTACTTCCTCCTCTAACTCTTTTTTTTAGAACTCTCTAATTTTTCTAACCCTTTACAAAGAGGCCATAATTCCATATATACAGAGTGTACCAAAAAGAATGCACCACCCCCTATTTTTTAGGGTTTACAAAATATATCACTTGGTTGTAGGAGGGTTAGCCCTCAGATCTTTTGAATATAGTTAATGTTGCATTGAATTGCATTCTCGCTGTCCATGTTGGTGAAAGATTTTTCTGGGGATGATCTGTAGATCTTTTGCAGCTACAACATTAACTCTAGCCTTCGTTTCCATCTTCAAACTCCTTCGTAGAGCTTCCTTGAATGCTCTAAAGCATTGTCATTAATACTGATCTGCCTTTCACCAACATACCTCACAGCTGTCCCTGTGACTCATTGTTGTTTCTTTCCTTCGACTTCCTTCCTGTTCTAGATCTTTCTACACTTTGACTATCTCTGGAAGTATCATCGGGCCTCCCTTTAGATCTGAACACCATCGTTCCTGAGTCAATCCATCACCTTGATCTCAGAATGAGTCCATGTCATTTGTATTCTGACGATCTTCCTCATAGGGGTAATCAATAAGTCAATGGCTCACTTTAGTTCCTTTTGATTGGGAGAACAAACACCACGCCGGATTTTTGAGCAGTCAAAAGTTGTTCGAATGGAAGCGCATGTTGGTGAGACACTAATCGTCTCTCCCCGATGCGATTATAGCTCATAGCAGCCATCGGGGTAGCATAAGACGGTCGACAAGACCTTACATCGAGTTGCACAAGTCATATCTATACCACAAAACCTATCGGCAAGACAACATTCCCTCGGAAAGACTTATCAACAAGCCTTTTCTTCTTTGGCGAGCACACCCATGTCAAGGAGACATCTTCATGTCGGGAAGATCTCGCCCTGAACTCATGCCCTATCGCCAAAACATCCCTGGGTCGGTGAGACCTTTCGTCGATCGTATTCCATTACACTGAAGGGAGAAAACATTTTGGCATGACCTCCAATCGAACCCTTTTATTCTCCCCGAGCTCATTCTGTATTGGAAAAACCCTATCTAGTTAGCAAGACCTCTTAGTGAAACCAGCCCGATTCGGTGATGAACTCATTTCAATCAGGAAAACCTTTATTGATCGGCGAGACCTTTCGCCGAAACCACAACTCTTTCGGCGACACCCTAGCAAGTCGGTGAGACATCTTGCTGAAGACACTTTCTTTCACTAAGAAATCTCGTAGTCACCCAGACATCATTCCGAAGGGAGAAACTTTCAGCGAGACCTCATTGTATTGATAGGACCTTTTTCCGAATTCATTCATTCTCCCCGAGCTCATTATATTTTAGTGAGACATTTTTTCGAGCAGCAAGAGTTATAGCGATATCCTCCTTGTCGGTGATACAATCCCATATCGACAAGACATCCTCATGAGCTCATTATGTTACACCAAAGGCACACCCTTTGGCAAGACATATGCTAATCATCTAGACCTCCTATCGAAGGAAAAATCATTCGCCGAACTCAAAAATTTCAGTGGGACCTGCTTTCTGTCAGTAAGACATTATGCCAAAGGCCTACCCCCTTTGGCGAGGGCTCATTTTACTTTGGGGAGATCTTTCATAATCGGTAGGACTTCATGCCCAAAGTAAACCACTCTCCCTGAGCTCGAGCTTCTTTCGGTGAGACCTCGTTTTGTCAGTGAGACCTCACGGTGAAACCACAACTTTACCCCGAAGGAAACATCTTTCAGTGGGACATCACCTGGTCGATGAGACTTCTCAGTGAGCCCAAACCGCTACACCAATGTTGCTTCACCTCGCCAAGATTTTTCCTTGTCGGTGAGACTTCACCTTGAAGCCACCTTTGTCACCGAGAACTTGCCTCTTTGGCCAGACATCATGCCAAAGGCCTTATCTTTCGGCGATACTAACCTTATGTGCAATTGGTCGGCAAGACTTTAGCATGTCGGGGAGACATATAAAAACTTACTATGATTAAAACTGTCTAGCCGACCGGGGCATTTCAATATGAATAGAACCATTGCTAGTCGGCAAGACACCTGGAAGGTCTTGCCGACTCTTGCCTTAGAGGAATTTTATGCCAAACTGGATTGGGGAATTTTTTCCAACTGAGCTCTCTTACATATATCACCATGTGCATGATTTAATCCTGCAAAACAAAGTCTCCATTAGTCCTCAAAAGCACATAAGATATACTATCATTTATGATTATTTCATTCAATTCTTAGCAAGAAGCAAACCAACTCAAGCTAAGACAGAACCAAAATCTGATAAAACAAAATACAAAACCAGGAGTAAAATGAAGGAAAATCCCAAGACCAAAGCCAATAAACAAAGGCAACGAAAGGAAAAAGAGAAGGGGGGACCCATTTTGTTCTAGAATAAAATGGGTTGGTTATGCAAGGCATAACAGGTACCCCTATGCTCATTTTTAGTTTGTTATCCTAATTTTTTAGTTTCATTTCCTAGGTCACCTAGCTAGGTTTTGCATGTTATGTTCATTTATTTTTTTTCCAAGCCCTAGCTTGGTGGTGAACCCCCTTTATACCTTTAATCATACCCTAGGACACCTTATTGCAGATATCTTTCCTAAATTCCATCCTTGGATTGAGATCTCTAAGTTTTCCTTGAATGATCTAAAGTGAAATAGGTCTTAGACTCTAGTTTCATCTCCCAAAAGATGAAACCCCATTTACTTGTGTTAATCATTGTCCTAGATTTATCTTACATTAACTTTTCATTAGGTCTTGCATTAGTTAATTTGCATCTAGGGTTTATAAATATTGCATTATTGAAAGTGCGTATAGGTTGCATTTTTACATTTTGCATCATTGAATTTCACTTGAAATATGTAATCACACTTAGTCTAGACATTATACAAACCAGAAAACATAAAATTCACTAAAAAAAAATTGAAATTTATGGAAGAACCTTAATTTGGGACTCATATGTCCCTTTGGGCGATTTAGTTCCAGTACAGGTGGTTTTTCCTAATTTTTGGGTATTTTTTGTTGACTATTTATCAGTATTTGAATCCCTAAAAAACCTTGACTATGACTCATACGCCCCTCTAGATGATTTAGTTCTAGATCAGGACTAAAACTACATTTTATAGCATTAAAAACCTTGTTTCTATACTTCTTAAGCTTGTTGGTAACCTATAGTATCAATTTGGAAATTTTCAGTAAGTTTTTTTTTAATGCATCTAGGTCAAAAACATCAATTTAGGGTAGTCATTTTTCCATTCCTCATAAATCATTATTGTAGACACTTAGAAATGTCTCAATGGATCACATTGGATAACTAACATCATTTCATCCTAAAACCCATCCTCTTTTCGCTTAATTGATTAAATTAGCCTATCTATTTAATTAATTGCCTCATTTTCATCTATTAATCGAATTGACCTAGTTAGGTTAATTCATCCCCTTTCATGCTAACATTTCATCCTATTAAATTGAATAAATAAAATTATGTAATTTAATCCCTAAGGTCCTCTTATTTAATTAAATAACCCTAAGTTATTTAATTAAATATCATATCACTTTGCCAGTATTGGCATGGTGTGATGGTTTATAGGTGGCATTGTTGTTCTTGCCACCAAGGTTCAAACCCCGTTGCGGTGGTATTGTTGAATGGTTGTATCCGGTTCATAGCTCCGGTCAAAAGCGTTTACCCCTTGAATAAAAAAAATATTTATCATATCACTTCCCCTTTCCAATAAATAAATAAATTATTTAATGAGTATCCTAATTCCCCTAATTTGCATGATTGAAACTTTATTTAATTATCAAATTACTAATAAATCTAATTCCCCCCACCCATGAAAATATTCCAAAGAATACTCTCTTTCTTCACTCATTTGAAAAAAATGAATATTCTTCCTTATAACAAACTCACAATACTTCATGTGCAGGTTAACTTACATGACTTCTTGTGCAAGTTTGGAATGTGTGTTTTTTTGGATGAATGTGAGCCCTTGATTAAATATCATCTTGCATCCTCAACCCTTGATGGGAATCCATGCCTCCATCTTCCTTCATTTTTTACCATTGATTAGATTTTTCAATCTTAGCCCTTCATTTTTCATTTGATTTCTTATAAATAGGTCACTATTTGGAGACAAATGGATCCATCTTTTAACATCAAAGTTATTGCATTAAATCACTCACACTCATGCTCATATTTAACACATATTTAGCATCTTTTTAGTTTAATCACTTTCATAATAGCTTAGCTTTCATTAATGGTTTCCATGGCAACTTAGATGCATATATTTAGATTAAAGATTAATTAGGGTTTGAATCTTTTAGTTTAAAATCCATCTAGATTAGATTTGTATTTACATATCTAAAATAATTTTAGCATAAAATCATGTTAAATTATCTTGCATCATGCTCATTTAGATTAAAATTACGTTTCATCACACATCTCACAATAGTTTCTCTAGTTTTCTTCAATAAAAATGGTTGAAACAAAGCTCATTTATCCATAGGATTAGGAAAGGGTCACCATTTCTTATCAACGCGACACTGCTCCCAGAATGGGATAAGTTTCAGATGGATTAGAGTAGGCATTTTAAAGCTTTTGTAGTTTAGCAGGTTAGTTTTGATGAATGCTTGGTTTAATTTGCATTTGATTGGTCCTATTGAGATTGGCATTAGTGGATTCATTATCCTTCAATTATTCATGGATAAAGCATAATCGTCCCATACTAATCCTCCGGTCACAATTACAATAGAAAAAATAATCAGATCTGAAAAAATTTCACATTTTTTAAACTCTGCATAATATGGATAAAAATACTTTTCACTTTTGCATACACAATGTTTACATTCATGAAGCTTTCCATAAGTTTGATAAAAGTTATTTTCATTTTTTTATATACATTATTTTCATTCTTAAAGTTTTTCACACATTGGATAAAAATATTTTTTGTCTTTGGATATACATTGTTTATATTTTTGAAGCATTGCATAAGATGGTTATAAGTTCTTTTCATTCTTGGTCAAACATTGTTAATATCTTACCTATCTAGGCATGCTAAGAAAAATTTCATATCCCCTCCCTATGAGAATGCTTTAGTGAAAGAGAATATAACCTTGGGAAATCATAACAATCATATTCGTTCTTCTCCTAATATCTCTCCTATTTATGAAGAAGATATTTTGGTGTTAGAAGAACCAATCAGTCAGAGTTTTGAGAATCCTAGTTGTTTCTCTCCTTCTACCTCTCTTATTAGGCAAGACAGTGATGAACAAGAGGACACAACCATAGTAAATCATCACAATCACATAACACAACAAGAGACCATTGAAAGCTACACTTCAACTAGTCTACATTCATCTCCCAACATCTTCCCTTCTTGTGATAATATTACAAATGAGGAGGATATGTTGGTGTTAGATGATCAAATATTTATGATCTATAACAACCCTCTTTATGTTTCTTCCCCTACCTATCATATTTTAGAAGGCATTATGGGACAAAGGAATGAAATTATGGACAATATTGATAATGACATTTATTCTTCTCCTAATATCTCTCCTACTTGTGAAGAAGATAGTTTAATGTTAGAAAATAAAATTGATGAAAATCATAAGAATCTTATTTTCCCCTCTTCCCCTATGTAAAACTTTATTGAACAAGACAATCCAACGATTGATAACTCACTTACTTACGATGAAGTCATTTTAGAAGAACCAACCTTTGAATGTCATGAACATCTAATTTGTAGTTCTCGTAAAATCTATCCTCCTAGGGGGGATATCATGGTGCAAGAAAATGACAACAAATGTAATAATAGTGTAGTGACTCCCTTAGATGATGGTAAAAATATGATACCAGACTTCCCTTCATTAGAAAGACATAAAATAAAAATTGTTGAGGTTACGAATGCACAAGTGTCTATTAGATCCCCCTTAACTAATGGACCTGCTACATACCCTATGGGACATCCTAAAAATACTCTAATCCTTTACCCACCCTCACAACGACCATAAAATCAAAACAAACCTGAACTTATCGCTTACCCACCTAAGAATAATATGTCACAAAAACCAAGTTATAATACCGTTTCTCATACATAAAACACTAGATATAATCCACAACCAAGACAAACACCTTCAACATCCCTCCCATTGTCTAACCCTATATTTCCTTTTGCCCCTCATTTTCCTTTACGTAACAAAAAGGAGTACAATCTTGCTGAAAAACTAAAGAATACTCCTGCTAAGATATCATTATCATAACATGATTCAAAGTTCCTCCCCCCTAATGTGAAATTAAATGAAGTAGCATCCCAAATTCAATCTATAACTTTGGTCAAATTAGGCATTACTTTCCATCAAGATGAGTTACCCTCACAAGAAGTGCAAAAAACAAATGACACTTTCATGATCTAATAGCTAACTATGATGGGTGGGGAATTAATTTTTTTTGTGATGACCCTTAATGTGTGTAGTGTGACCCTTTCGAATAGACTTGGCATGGACAAATCAAAAATTCAATCTTCCACTTTATCTATTAGTGGGTTTGATAATGTGGGAAAATGATCGATTGGTGTGATTACATTACCTACCATAGTTGAAGAAGTTACATTACAAACCCCTATCCATGTTATACCTCATGATCTTTCATATAACCTTCTTTTAGGAAGGTTGTGGATCCATGAAATGAATGAAGTGCCTTCAAATCCTCATCATATAATGAAGTGCACCTACAATAACAAAGTGGATATAATCAAATACAACCCTAAACCAAACATCTGTTTGAACATTGAGTAAGACAAAGAGAATCCTTTGGCAACATTGACACCAACTACATGTAAGTAGAACCCGTGCAAGAAGAACAAAAGTATAGGTGTCCTAAACCCTTCATAATGATATCACTAGATGATTTGGGATCATTGGATTTCACACCTACATTCATGGACGAATACAAGAACATAACAAAAAGAATTTGAAAAGGGAAAATAAAAAGTGGTAATGTCAACAAAAAATTTGAAAGACCCTTAGAAAGCATGGACCTTAACAACTTTAGAAGAAGAAGCAAAATATACAAAAAAAATTAATGAACTTGATTATGAACAATCACCAAATCCAAAAGAAATGAAAAATATTTATGGAAAAGGTTATGAACTTATGAAACAACTTGGATATAGTGGAAGAGGATGTGGTGATAGAGAACAAGGTATTTTTGTCCCTATAGAGCCTAACACACAAGAAAATACTACTAGTCTTGGTTATTGTCCCTCGAAAGAAACAATCCTTCAAGTAATGTCAACACTATTACAAAAGATTCCTCTAAGATGAATTTAACATTAGTGCATCCTGAAATAACAAACACTAGTGGTCTTGATTATTATCCTTTAAAAGAAATGAAAGACATAGAGAAATCATTTCTTAATATCAATGTCATCATGCAAGACACTAATGATGGAAGTTTGTTAGATTTTACACCTTCCTTTAAAGAAGAGAACAAAATCTTGCCATCTAAAGAGTCTTGTGTAAGTATGACACCTAGTACTAAGAAAGAGATATCTTTTTCGTAAAATAAAGAAACATCTACTTTTGATCAAGAGAGTCTCTTGTCGAGACTCCTCCAATACAATTTGATATCCCTTCCTCCAAAACCACGAAAGAAGTTTTATTACAAGAGTTCATTTTGTGCATATAATAGAGTTTATGGTCATTCTTCTAGTGAGTGTAAGGCTTTGAGTAATCGAATGCAGCATTTTTAAGGAGTATGGTGCTCTTCCTTGTTTTGAAGTACCTAGTTCCTCTAATTGATACTTATTTTAGTTCTATTATGTCTCTCATCAATCATTTTGGCTCCTACACTAAGTGGGGGCAAGGGGTTAGGTAGCTTTGTCCTCATATGTCACTTGTTGTCTCTTTTGGTTAGTTGACCACCTTCCATGTATATGTAGCATGGGAAAAATTCACAGATTAGGAATACAAGCATAAATCAAACTAAACCTAAGCTAATAATCGAGAACAATGGAAAACTCTAAAAACATGCATAAATGAATGATTTTACCAAACACCCATGTAATTTCATGAATCACCTCCATTTCTCTTCTCCATTTCATTGTAGTATGATACTTTCCCTCAGATTAAGTATGCAAATATGGCCTCATGATAATGATAATAGAAAAAAATTAAAGATTCTAAAGTTGCTTCCAAAACTCATAAGATTTCAGGAGGAGTAGTAATGATAGAGGTAAAGCCAATTTATAGAAAATATGATTTTTGAATGACAAGATGAGATTAAAAGATGTGACATGAAATAGGATTAGGGTTAAATTATTGTAAGTGATAACTCATAAATGGTGGAGATTAAATTAAATAATAATTTAATCATTGGTGGAAACTAGAGGAGACACAGAAGGATAAAGATTGCATGTAGAAGATAATATTGACGAAGTGATCAACATAGAAAGATTGTTCATTAGAGACAATTAGATATTGTCTCACCAGATAGCTGAATGATCAAATTAGATCTAGACATAAGTGATAAATGACTAATTAGATAACAAAGAGATTATCTAATTATAGAGGAATATGATAAGGATAAATCCTTTTGAATTAAACTATTTCAATTCAACATTCAATATTTTGGGATTAAATTAAATAAATAAAGATTTATTTAATATTAGAGAGAAAAGCTTAAGGAATAATTAAATAATTAAAGCGATTATTTAATTATAGTTGAAAGTGTCATAGAAATTAATCAAATAATAGTTTATTGAATTTTAGAAAGAAGATAGATTTAATTAGTGACATAATTAAAGAAATTTAATATTTATTTAATTAATCAAGGAAGAATAAAGGTAAGAATGATTTAATTAAATAATTAAGTTTATTTAATTAATAGAGGACATATGACTTTAGAAAATAAATAATTAACATTATTTAATTATGAGAAATGGTGATGAACTAAATATGGAGAAATTAAGGGTCACAAGCTTGGGACAATTTTTAGTGTCTACATTTTTCCCCTCTTTGATACAATGTTATTTTATCATGTTTTGTCAAAGAAAATCAGTCAAAACATGCCCTAGTTACTACAAGATAGGGTTGTGCCCCCTTAGAAGAATTTTACAAAAATAATTTTAAAAAAAAAAATTGTTTCGAAAAGTCAATTTGATAGCTAGAAAAGTGATGGTGAAGTCATTTTCGAATTTCAACAAGTTTAAGGCAGCCAAAGTTGTGTTCAAACACTTAAAATGGTGAATCCAATTTTAAAGTCTTAGGTCAAAACCCTATTTATGTTTTTATTTTTTATTTTTGGGGGGGGGGGGTATAAATAGGAATTTGGCATTTCTAGGTTCATTTTTCACTTTTAGACTTTGAAAACTAGAGCTCTGAGTGAAGATGAAGCGAATTCCCTATTGCGATCACCGTGCCTATAGAGTTTGTACCTTCAGACGGTTAGAAGGTGCAGGAGATTCGGTAAGTCTCTTTCAACCCACTTTGTCAATTTTTTGTTTCACACATTTTTAGGTAGGATTAAATGTCAATAGTCAGTTGCAATACTCTATGAAAGCCACAAATGCTCTCATGTTTGATGCATATGACTGTGAATCAAAACAATTGGTTTAAACACACATGCTAGATTAGGTTTTTCAATGTCATGTGGCACAACTGAAAAGGTGTGAGGTATTTGTGAGATCTTTAACCATATTTTCCTTTGTGTGACACAACTAACTTTTGTAGTGCACAACTGATTAGGGCTTAGCCATAATTTCTCCTGAATGACGCCCAATGATGATTAATGCAAGGCCTATTGTGTTTTATCAAAATATTGAAGATTTCTGATACTAACATCTAGATTCTCTGCACTATCATTTCTTCTTTCTTGCATTATGATAGAGTCCTGTGACAGAAAAAAAAAAGACCAAAAACATAGTTTCATTAGCATTCATTTCTTATATCCAAAAAATCCAAAAAACATAGACTAAAATCATATCATTCATAAACATAGTTTTGTATCATCCACATTTTGAGCATATCTTACATGGTCGAAACAAGGTCCAAAAGGAAACAAAGAGAAATGGTTGACCCACGAGACTTTATCAATCCATTTTTAAACCCCCCATCAGGGACATCAAGACCTCACAAAACCTTATTGGAAAATTTTTTCACTAGAGACCAACAAGGACGTATTATAGTTGAAGACTTAGACATTGCTACCCAAGATCTAGAATTTTCCTCTTTTGTAGACGAATACTTGGCACAAGATCCCCAACGATATCTAGAAAAATTGTTAGTAGAAGGTGCCACATTACCTCCTAGATTTGACATTCATACATTGCAAACTTCATCCACCCAAGGGAAAAACATGATGGCATCTAGTGGCTCTATCCCTCAAGTAACTACAACCATATCATTTGGAGTACCTACCCAAAGTGCCACAATAGTAGATACATCACCATTTGGTACATCGAACATGACACAAGGCCTTAATTTTACCATAGGGGCATCATCATCAAATCCCTTCGGTACCAATACTGGAAGGAAAAGGCCTATAGTTAGCAAAAACAAGACAAATTCCATTCAAAACATCAACACCACTAGTGCCATTCCACAAATAGGGGTTTCACAAACAAACACATACCTCTCATACAATTTGGGAACCAACTCGATCCTTCATAGAATGTTCATATCCCCAATTAACCAACACCAAACCAAAACTTGTTCTCCCACATTCCAAACCAAAATCCACCCTTCATTCCTACACTAAAACAAAATCCATCACATAACATTGGGTTTCAAAACACTTAAATAGACCCCAACAATGCAACCAACACGTCATTGACACAAGTGGATGTTCTGCAAACACAAATGCAAGCCCTTCAACAAAAAATGGAAAACATGGCGATGTCTAGCAAAAATAATTTTTCAGAAAAAGACTTATGTCCATTTCCCTTTGATAAAGCTTTATACATGATACCCTTCCCACATGGATATGTTATACCAAACTTTCCTAAGTATAATGGGAAGCATAATCTAATTGAACATATAAGGAAATTTTCTACAATGTGCATAGACGTCGCATATGACCCCACATATCTCATGAGAATTTTTCCACAAAGCCTTGTTGGAATAGCACTTGAATGATTTTCTCAACTTCCATATGGCATAAGGTCATGGGGTGAACTTGCTGAAAAATTATTGAATATTTTTCCTTTAACATTGACAATGAAATCACAATAGCAACCTTATGTCACACCACATAGGATGAGGGAGAGAACTTTATCACCTTCTTCCAAAGATGGAGGAGTCTAGCTAGTTGATGCCCTATTGAAATACCCAAAAAGAAAAAGGTCACCATATTCCTAGAAAATCCTAATTCAAAATTTAGAAGTCACCTAAGAGTACACTATTGTACTTCTTTTGTGGAACTAGTAGAAAAGGGTATCATACATGAAAAGGCTCTGATTGACAAAGATGAAATCAAGATGTCAAATAGAAATCCAAATGTTCAAAACACCCCTAATGACAGGAACAAATTTTGGTACCGAAACAAGAATGTAACCAATGATGGCATTGTCGATGCTAAAACCCTACACACAGGACTAGTCATTACATTTAGAGGACACAACCCCTCTAACAACACACCCAACAATGCAGACCAAACTGTCAATCTTGTCCAAAACATGCAACAATCATGAATGGAAAGGAGGTTTCCAAAACAAGAATTCACTCTCGTAGGGGAACCAATTCAATCAGTCTTCAAAGAACTGATAAAACACAACCTCATACAGCTTCCTGAGCCAAAAAAATATGATGCTAGAAAATTTAAACCCTCTTGGTGGGATGACAATGCTCTTTTTGTTTTTTCCACCGAACTAATGGACATAGTCTACCACAATGTCAACAGTTGAAGAACATTATACATGATCTCATGGAAAATGAAACTATCTTGGAAATATTGAGTATATCACCTGATCATTGAGCTATTTTAGATAAAGATTTGCAAAGCATGACCGTACCCACCAACCTTGATGTCAATCATTTCCAAGAAATGGTAGGCTACCTAACCAACTCTCATCATGTTACCTTCTCTAAAAAAGATTACTCAATTGAGAAGACAAACCGGAATGACCATTTGCACCTCAAAGTTCTTGTCCATAAAACAAAAGTTAGACGAGTCTTGGTAGACAAATGAGCAAGGTTGAATATTTGCACCTTAAAACTAGTTAAGGCATTAGGTTTCTCAGAGGTATGTTGGACATTGCTAAGAGCATTTTCATTAAGGCATGTGATGATGAAGAATGGTCATCTAAAGGAGTTGTAACACTTCCCATCATAATTGGTCATGCGATTATGGATACCACATTCCAAGTCTTGGATCTTGCCCTTCCATATAATATTTTACTAGACAAACCATGGATACATACTATGAAGGCTATCCATTACACTTACCATCAATGCCTGAAATTCCCATACAATGACACCAAGATCATGATATCTGGTGATCCTGATCCTTTCCAATATTGCACTAACCTATGTGGAATACCCCAACAACAAGTTTTTGTCAATAATGAGGCCCCATCTTCCATTTCATCACATTACATTGATCCATCTTCATTAACTAAAGAATCCACTCCATCTACCATACCATCAAACCTCAAGGTCCAAGTGCATGATATGGGATGTGGAGAATATCGTATGGATAAGTTACAAACAAATGGCAGTGTTAATGCTACTACAAAGACTTCAATTTCCAACAATGATGTCAAGACAATTTCAGAAGATACTCAAATAGATGATCATGCTTGTATCAACACCTCTTGGGATCGGAGTATGACATTTTCCTTCACCATATCCACTTTTTCACAAACTTTTCATGTTTATGAGAACCCCATGTTTGACCAAGATATATATGATAATCTACTCTTTGATCATGACCCCATTGAGGATATCTAATAATCACCCTTGCATCCCACCTACCTCGGGCTAGGATATCTATCTCCTACTATCACCTCTACCAAGTCACCTTGCCAAGTCATTAAGGATGTGCAAGCTTCCTTTGACATTAGTAGTATAGAAAAGGATACTTCCTAAGATTTTATTAAAGACATCACCACTCCCGTTTGTCCACTATACAATCTTGTCACTTTTCCTATTTCATCCATCTCACTCACATCCATCTACATCAAAGACATGGCTCAACAAGTCACAGCTCAAGAAAAGAATAAAGGAAAAGCTCCAATGAATGACCTATCTTTAAAAGGAGATCAAGAATCAAGAGACACAATCAAAATAAAAGAAGATAAAAATAAGTCCTCTAGCCACCATAAAAATCTATTGGACCAATAAAAAATACAAGTCAAGAATGAGCAATAATGTCAAGAAAATTCCTCTAGCCAAAATCAAAAGTTATCAGAAAAATCAAGAATAAAAGTCAAAAGTGAAAGCAAGAAAAAGTCAATCTCCAAGTATGCCTCTCCATCAAAAATTACTAGGGGCATCTATCAAGGATAAAGGTCAAGAAAAGATCTTGTTGGTCCAAGGTCTCTATTCATTTCACTCTCACTCATACCATATATTCCATTCCAACCATCCATGTTTACGTATCTGTCATATCATTCCACCTTCATTGGTGATGTCTTTCAATGTGCCTTTGATGACAACCCCTTAACGTACTCTAGCTTATCAGTAGCCCAAATTTCTTTCATTTAAAGCTTGGTGGCCCATGTAGTGTTCACATTAAGGATCATACTATAGCCTCATTAATCCACCACATCTATCTCCCTTCATATTTACCACTCATACTCCTTATTCCGATCGGGTCCTTTCATCGAGCATAGTTATCCACACAAGATTGGGGCATCATCAAGCCAATCTATGGATTTGGTCTTTATCAATTATACACATAGCTTCTAAGAGCCTTGCCTTAATCATGAAAAATAAAAATAAAAGCCTTAAAAATTAAAAAAAAATATTACCTAGATGAAAACCTAGCAAATAGGCATCTTGGTAACATAATTTGTTTTTGAAAAATCAAGAAAATACTAAAGAGAAATAATTCATCCAATAGTGAGAACTACTTCTGCTACACTTTGGATGAGTACCATCATGAAAACCAAACAAGTGCCATGTGCAGTTGACGCTACTCCTTTGTCTACCATCATTCCAATTTGGCTTCCCTATCATATCACCTATCTTTCCTACCCACACACCTTACCATTTATCCTTTTCATATCACCCATAATAAATGGTTTTCCTTTCCATAACTTGGAACGATTGACATTGAGCACACTTCACATCCCCATTCCATCCTATTCATAATAAATTGTTCTTATACCCAACTAGGGGCAGTAACTTCTTTTACATCATTTGGTTCTTACAGTGGCTGTTCTGAGGACATAAAACCATCGAAAAAATCCAAAAAAAATTCAAAATATACTAAAAAGAATCCAAAAATAACATAAAATATCAAAAAGACAAAAAAAATCAAAATATGTCAAAAATCCAAATAACTTCCAAAAATCCAAAATAGAGTCAGAGTTAGTCATGTCAATTAGTCTTTGTCATTATCAAACTATGTTTCCTTTGTGACTAGACATAGGTAAGGTCGTCTATCAATGTTCCCATGAGAAATTAGGTTAGTCGTTTAGGTTTCTCAAATAAACAATGAAATCATGACTCAATCCTTGGTCAATAAGACAAAGTCATTGGTCATGTCGAACTATGAGGTCTCAATGTGTATAATGTAGGCAAGGCCATTAATTGATGAGGCCATGAGGCCACACTAGGTCATTCCATTAGGGTTCATCATATTCACTGTCACACACATTAGATATCTTAAAATAAATGAATTTTTTTTAGTCGGTCTTGTAAATTAAAGTCAAGTCAAACTATGAGGTCTTTGTGTGTATAATGTAGGCAAGGCCATCAATCAATGAGCCCCCAAGGCTGTACTAGGTTAGCCTTTAGGGTTCGTCATTTTAGTAAAAATAAGTTGGACATTGTCATCAAACACAAAAAATTATCAAAACATCAAGACAAGTCACACATCAACAAGACAAACAAGTGAACAAGGTCATTAAGTCAAACCAAACAAATTTTCGAAGCACTCAAATAACCAAAACAATCAACCTATGTCTTATACAGGATATGTTCTTCATGAAAACAAACATTGACATTTAGTCAAGCTTCATCATTTCCTTATACAGGTGCTCACATGATCGAAACCAAACTCAACGTCTTATACAATATGTGTCATTCCTAAAACCAAGCTTTATCAAACAATCATCTTTTCAATCCCCTAGACAATTAAAAAACAAATAGATCAAATTTTGGAAAATATTCTTTCTGGATATTGACATTGTGGAATTTTTTGTCTTATCTTTTCATTTGGTTTTATTTGTGAGTCTAGTTATTAGCTTCCTCAAGGATGTCCCATGAAGGATTTAGAGAAGCAAGGATGTCTCAGGACTCTTTTTCTTTGACTGTTGTTTGTCGATTGTCTTTTGGTTTTTTCTTTGAGTCAGGTTACTAGCTTCCTCAAGGATGTCCTACGAAGGATCTAGAGGAGCGATGATGTCCTATGACTCATCTTTTATTTGATTGTTGTATGTGGTTTTTCTTGACAAAAATATTGGGGAAACTTTTCACTTAGTATGTCTTAGGACATTCCTTGTCTGCAACTGTCTATTTTTAGTAGGTGGATGACCTTGCACACCTTGGTCAATCTCATATCACGGTGTTTGTTATCCATTTGTATCATTTAATGCCCAATGATGATTAATGCAAGGCCTATTATGTTTTAGAAAAATATTGAAGATATTCTAATACTAACATGCAAATTTTCTTCTCTAACATTTCTTCTTTTATGCATCTTCATCATCCTTATCTATTTTCCCCTATTCTCTTGTCCTTCATCTTCTAGTTCTCTCATCCATTTTGAGAGCACACTTGTGTTCTTTGAACCTACTTGTCCTCTTGAGGGGGCATACCATTACTTTCTCATCATTCTTCCTCATCCTACTTTCATTGGGGCATATCCTTTTCTATCTTTTTCTTTGACACAATGCAATAAATTGCATTGTATCAAAGAGGGGGGAAATGTAGACACTAAAAATTGTCTTAGGCCTACACCTCGAATTTCTTCATAATTATTTCATCTTCATTTTTCATAATTAAATAATTTTAATTATTTAATTATTTCCTATGACCATATATCCTCTTTTAATTAAATAATTTCAATAATTTAATTAAATCATTCCCATCTTTATTTTCCTTTGATTAATTAAATAAATGTTATTTATTAAATTCCTATGTCACTTTCCATTATAATTAGATAATTATTTTAATTATTTAATTACTCGTTGTCCTTTTCTCTCTTTAATTAAATAAATTTTTATTTATTCAATTTAATCCAATATCCTTGAATTTTGAATTAAAATCAGTATTTAATTCAAATTGATGATTCAATATTCTATAATTAAATAATATCTTTATTATTTAATTAAGTCATTTCTCAAGTGATTAATGACTTATTAGATAAAAAAGAGATTATCTAATTATAGAGGAATATGATAAGGATAAATCCTTTTGAATTAAATTATATTTCAATTCAACATTCATGATTGTGGGATTAAATTAAATAAATAAAGATGATTTAATATTAGAGAGAAAAGGTTAAGGAATAATTAAATAATTAAAGCGATTATTTAATTATAGTTGAAAGTGTCGTAGAAATTAATTAAATAATATTTTATTTAATTTTAGAAAGAAGATAGATTTAATTAGCAACGTAATTAAATAGATATTATTTATTTAATGAATCAAGGAAGAATAAAGATAAGAATAATTTAATTAAATAATTAAAGTTATTTAATTAATAGAGGACATGACTTTAGAAAATAATTAAATAATTAACATTATTTAATTATGAGAAATGGTGATGAACTAAATATGGAGAAATTAAGGGTCATAGGCCTAGGACAATTTTTAGTGTCTATAATATAAATATATAAGAGCAAGCTTGGGATGCAGATGGCATGCCTTAAGTTGGCTCACATGTGACATACTAAGTTATCTTTACTATTGCATTCCAGGGACAACCCCTTATCCATGATGTAGTTTCATTTGAGAACATATGACTTGGCATAGAGCTTTTCGAATAACCTCTCATGTCTTCTTCTACTTTAAAGCAATTGCTCACAGCAATTGTGTTAGCAACTGCTTTTAAGTGGGGGCATACATTGACACTCATGTTTCAGTATGTGATTTTCTTTATTCTTGTGATGTATCCTTTTCTTGGTGGACAAGTGTAAAATATGCTCAAAGACAGTTGTCTAAGCATTGAAATGTCGCAAGATGCTAGCACGACACACAAATGTCCACACAACACACTAGTGTCTAGACACATCACACTACAAAACAACATGAATAGGAAAATCACAAGGTTCGATTCAAATTTGACACGTGAGGGTAGCTGCTGAAAAGGGTGCAGGAGTATACTAAGAAGGGAAAAAGGATGATGCGGGGGGTAGAATGAGCCTACACAAGATGCTAAGGGAGTGGTCACTAAAGCAGATGCAAGAATGTATGTGAAATTGCAAGGGGTACAATTTTATGACTATATATTTTTCCCTCACTTTAGTAGGCATATAAATCTATGCTAATATGCACACTAAAGGAAATCTATTAAACATAAATAAAATCATATGCCGAAAGGATAATATAGAGGAAGCAGAAAACTCTTTGAACCAAGGAAGCATGCCCCCAGTCTGAAGACCTACAAAACAAATGCATTAGACAAGAAAAACTTGCACCAGACAACAATGTTAGCACACAAAAAACTAAAGGATTTGAGTCAACAAAGTAAAGAGACCTCGATATAGAAGGTTGTCTCAGTACTATGCATCGTCCTAAAATTAAGAAATAACACATAGAAGAATTCTAAAATGAAGAGAGGAAGGGTATATACATAGGATGAAGAAGATGTAGATATTTGATCCAATATATACAAAAGAGAAGAGAAAAGATAATTTAAGAATATAAGCGCCTCACAGGCCTATAGACCTACAAAGAAGGTGTCCTTCAAGATCTCAAACATGAAGGATACCCAAAAAAGCACCTTATAGACCCACAAACCTGCAAGGAAGCATCCCCCAAGATCTCTCACATGGAGGAAGTCAAGAAAAGTGCCTTACAAACCCGCAGAACAAGGAAGGTGTCCTTCAAGATCTCTCACATGAAGGAAACCCAAAAAAGTGTCCTACAAGCCCATAGACCTATAGGGAAGGTGTCCTCTAGGATCTCTCACATGGATGAAGCCCATAAAAGTTCCCTATAGACCCACAGACCTATAGGGGAGCGACCCTCAAGATCTCTTGCATGGAGGAAGCTTAGAAGAAAGTGCCCCACAAACCCACAGACCTGTAGTGAGGTATCCCCCACTATCTCTCTCATGGAGAAAACCAAAGGAAGGGGACTTTGCAAAGTTGGAAAGTGGCCTCATAGGTGCACCTACAAAGTGACATGTTTACCCGTAGATAGAACATGTTCAAAAGTGGCCACATAGGAAAGTAAGTGTACAGTCATGTAGACCGTCAACAAGGTTGAAAGGTTTCAAAGGGATCCCTCGGGAACCCTTCAAAAGAAGAGGGATCCACTCAAGGGATGCATTGTTTGAAAGGTGAGGTCTAGCCAAGCTACCCCCGAGTCGATGCCAATGAATTCATTTGAGAGAAAAGCTTTCAAAGGGTGTTCCTCAAGAACCCTTCAAAAGAAAAAAGGGGTCCACTCAAGGCACACTTCATTTGAAAGATATAGAGGAGAGAGGGGTCCTTTAAGAGGGACATAGATCTCAAGAACAATTTATAATTGCCCCCAACATATAGGAGAGGAGAACCATGCAAAACAATTAGAACATGTAGGATAGAGGTAGACCTCAATATCAGTTGTCATTCGAAGAAGAGGTAGAAGCATCAATAAAATGGGAGTTTGATGGCACGTGAATCAAAAAGTTGTATTTTATCCTTCAAGGTCGTACATTCACTAGTATAATGGCTAGGCACTTGATGGTATGCACAAAAAGAACATTTTTCTTTATCATGTTCATGAGATTTATTTTGTTTAGGAGAAGGAAGAGTAATGAAGTAGGCTTTAATAAGCCGTAACAAAATACGCTCTTGCACAAATAAAGAATGAGGATCAGAAAGCAACACTTTCTCTTGTGGAGAAAATTTTGACTGCTCATAAGAAGATACAAAGGTAGCAGACAATGGAGGATCTTCATGGAGAGTATTATTCCAAAAAGGCGATCGTACTCCCTACGAGATCACCATCATCTTTCCTAACAAGATTACCAGCATTGTCCTCTTTAAAAGAGGTGTGATCATCTTCCCCAAAAGGGGGAGGACCAACATTAAGAACATTACAATTTGCATTCACCGTATCCCATGATATAGAAGAATGAACATCTTTGATAGTGGGTGTGGGTGATGTTATCGGAAGGTCTAAGTGGATTGGGGTGACTTTATATTCTCTAGTGAAGGATTATGTAAAGTCTAAAGAACCCCAATCATCACCAAGACATGCATTTTCTTGAGAAGAGGTAGAAGGAGAAGAGTTAGTATTTCTTGCTTCGGAAGGATCTTCTCCAGGGACATTTATCTCAAGAGTATCCTTTGTAGTATCCCAACCTCAAAGGAAATACTATCATGCCCAGGGCTTGTCGACCAATGTTATTTAACCCACGAATGTCAAAATCAAAAGAATTAAGAGAAGATGGATCAATATTAATCTTAGGAAATAAATCAATACTACACACATTGAGCTTCAAACCAATGTCAATGAGATTATGTCTAATGTTGATATTATTTATGTTGACTATGATCATCAGAGAGTCTTCTTGCTTATCTACTTTTAGAGGCAGGAGTTCATGCAAATAGAACATAATATTGAGTGAATCCACATGAATATGAACTATCAACTTATCATCATCTTCCAACCTAGTGGAAGAAGGCAAGAGGATCCTTTGCAAGGCTTCCTGAAGCATACCTTGATAAATTGAAGTATACTAAAACAAGTTCCACAATGATATCTTTCCCGAAGTAATGCAGAGTTGCTCAACAAGATCATAATCATTAGGTGCTTTAGTTGTAGGTTTAGGAGCTTGAGGAAGACTTGGTTTTTTATTAATACTATTCTCATAAGTATGGGCTACCACTCTATAAGAGGGATCCAAAGAAAGATAAGGAGAATCACTATCAAATGGAAGACCATCAATAAAAAAATCCTTTTAGGAGGACTAGTTGGAGTCACATAAATGACTGGTCTCTTAGGCCTTTGAGGGGCAACAGAGACATAGATTACATTTACAGAATCATCACAACTAGTAGAATAACTATTTGAAGACATATTCTCAACATCAATCCAGAAAGGATCAAATGTGGAAGGAGATTCATCATTCATTAATGCATCATCTCTAGAGGAGAGTGCATTGGAATAGATAAGAAATTCATCATTCAAAAATGCAACGTCTGTAGAAGAGAGTGCATTGGAAGGTATAAGAGACTCATCATTCATGAATGCATCATCTCCAAAAGAGAGTGCATTGGAATGAATAGAAGGTTCATTATTCACAAATGCATCATCTCTAGAAGAGAATAAAATTGGCATGAAGAGAAGGTAGAGTAACATTAAGAAAGGTATTGATGATTTCATCTTCTTACGACAAAATATCCTCTAAAGCAAGAGGAATTTCATGAGAAGGATCAAATATAGCAAGTGACATGAGTAAATCCAAGTCACTATCACATGAATGAAATGGAATATCATTAAAATTTTGAACAAAATTAGATACTGATCTCATAAAAGAAGATATTAAATTCATTACGATTTTTTTGGTATTTTTTATGTTATAGTAATTCGCATTTTCGGAGGTCTTTGGAGCAGAATTTAAGGTCGGAACTTGTATCGGCCCCTAAAATTCAACAATCAAAGGTACAATATTTTAGGGAATGAACTAGTTCTCAAGGAGACCTTTCCAATGGTGCAAACGGTTCTGAATTTCGAGCACTGAGTCAAAATTTATGACCCCACCAAGTAGAAGTAAATAAATTCCTAGTTTTTTTTTTGTAAATACCCTCTTCATGTCGAGTTCACCAAAATGTAGAGAAGGGGGGTTCACTACTCACAAGTTCTCTTCTTTCAGAGAGCCTCATGGGGAAAGCTACCCTAAACTACCTTAGGAACAGTGGTGAGAGTTCTAGAATTAGAAACAGCAGGTCACAAAGATTCTCTGGACAAATTGACAAGCTCTTAGCCAAAGGATGACAGTGTAGAATGTGGATGACAGTGTGGTGCATTGGCATCCCAAAGGCGTATTAGAATCTCATACAAACCAGAAAGTGGGATTATCCCAGAAAATGATGAAGTGACTACTTCTATTCTAATTACTAAGGACATCCAGAATACAAGAAAGTAATAGAAAGTGATAGAACTAAAATAAAATGAAATGGATGATAAAGATAAGAAGAAGAAAGGAAATGCATACTGTTGGTGTAATTAATTAATTAATTATTACACTAGAATAAGTTAACTTAGGTCATAAATCATTTAGTCCTAGGTTGCAATCATTTAATAAATGGGATTATATTCCCTTCCTTGTTTGGTGGGATAAGATTCCTTCTAGAAGATGAGTTGTCCTTCTAGAACTTATCTCAATATTTAATAATCATCTAGATAGGGTTCACATGTTGTCACATGTTGTTAGATCATGACACATGGCAACATCTCTTGCATCTTAGGTTTTCCTTATTGCCTATATATTCAGGAATCTTGTACATTTGTAATCATGTCATGTCATATTCAATTTGACATCCTTGCATCTTAATGATAGCATGATTTTTCTGCCATTTCTCTCTTGTGGAAGTTTTTGTCTTGCAGGTGATTCTGGGGGGTTTGAGGAGTTCACCTAAAGTCCTACATGGTATCAGAGCTCCAGTGTTGTAGACTTCTTCCCAGATATCAGAGATCAATCTTGGCATGAAAGTTTTGTTAGATGCAAGCAGCTTTTTTAAAGCCATTTTTTATTTTTGCTTCAGAAATCCAGCTTCCACTCAGTTCCAGGAAAAACGATTTCTGGGTTTTGTAGCCAGGGTCGAAATCTAAACTAGGTATCTTTTAGATTTTTGATATCTTATACGGATCTGGAGAAAATCAATGAACAAAAATTGGCGCGTGTCATTTTTCTCCGGCTGAAGGTTTTAAAAAAAATATTTTTTCATTTTCTGCTTGCTGAATCAAAAAAATATTTTTAGGTTTTGTTCTTAGCTTCAAAATATTTCTGGGTTTCTGTTTTTGTCTGCATATTGTGAACAGATTTTGCAGAAATCAAATCAAAAGAATTTGTTTTGGCTAGAAAACCCATTTCCTGTAGGGTTAATTCAATTTTTTTTGAAAAAATCGTAACTTTTGGCCATGGTATTGAAAATTGACAATCAGGATACCGTTGGAAAGATAATTTTGTCTACTTTCTAGTGGTGGCATCTATTCTGTGAAATTTTTCTCACAAAAAATTCTACAATCAGCTAAAATCAATCCTCCACATTGGACTCAACGGCCAATATCTTCGCATCAGATTGTCGAAATCCAAAAATTCTAGTGGAATTCAAGAGATATTTCAAAGCTTTTTTCATTAGTCCAGATCCTTTGATCAGTTTCAGCTCTAGGTAGTTTTGCATTGATTTTTTCAGTTTGGTGCATTTGTTCAATAACTTGGACATCCTGAAGCTTGGAAAAATATTTTTTGATCTAGATAGCATCACTTCAGTTGCATATCATATTTGGAAGCTTCTATTTGTTGTTGAAGGTCAATGTCTTTGTATTTTTTGAAGAAATTTTATTATGGGGCTTGCATATACTCCTTCTTTGGTTATGTTTCACAAGGGTAACTATCAACAATGGTGAGATGGGATCTGCCACCATTTATTTCCTTATCTGTTTGGTATAGTTCCTCACCCGAGTGAAGGTATTCATGCTTCAGATCAAGTTTCCTATGATGATATTATTGTGCAGGAGGTTGATTGTCTTGATCTTTTCGAAGAGGTTGAAAAGGTTCCCTTAGGTGCTTCTTCTCCATCAGAGACAATTGGTATCCCTTCATCTTCAATGATTCCTTGTCTAGATTCATTGATTGAGGCTTCCACTATCATCATCCATCAGGACACATTCATTTTTTCCAAACTTGCAATCATAGGATGGCTTCATTTCAGGTATCACTGACATGGCTACTTCTATAGGTTTGGAGGCCATTCTTGAGGGGGTATCACTCCTCTATTCAGAGATTCCATATCCGAGACTTCTTCCCTATCATTTTATTCAGGACTTGAGGTTTCTTCAACATCTACCATTGGATTTGCTTCATATTTCTTTCAGTGGTTTTGAGGACACTTCATTCAAGGGGGGCTATCAAGTCTCCATCATACCTATCATATCAATATTATATCAATAGAATCTTTAATCAACATTCCATTGTTGCAACACTTTTCTTTGTGGTTGATCATCTTTCTTGGCTCAAAGGTCCTCCATTGAAGACTGCAGCTTCAAGGACTATGCATCCATAATCAGAGCTTATCCAGTGAAACATCAACCCTCGATCAAAAAAGTTGGTGTGCGAGATTCTTCACAGGATTGGAGGTTTCCATTGAAGGCTACTTGTTTCCACCCGGGGACCAAGCTGATTTGTGAAGCAGATTGAGTCAGATCTGAGCTCGCCATTATCTTCAGAAGGCCTTGAAACCCTAGGATCGCCTACCCATTCATCAAAATTGGATACATCAACTCAGGAGCTTCAGAGGTATTTTTAGGGTTTGCAAAATCAATCGTACTATCTGTACAATTTGCAGAAAAAAATCATCTTGGTCAGTTGTCCTCTAAGGCAATTTTTTTTTTATAAGCAAGCCATTTTTCGTTTTAGAAAAATCGGGCATTTATATCTTTGTCTTTGGATATTGTTCAACATCAGTTTCCACATTGTCCTAGTTTGTCACTATTGATTGTGGCATCTTCATCTTCAGGAAAGGAGACATTTGAGTAGAGTTCAGAGACATCATCATCATTTACCCTTCCTTCAATTCCTATCCAGAATGGGAAGCATCTCTATCTCCTCCCTATGGGGGGTGAATATATTGTATCCATGTGACGGATGGTGTACTTGGGGGGTATTTGGGAGTCCTCCATCCTTCCCATCCTATCTCACATTTTTTCTTTTTCATCTCCTTTTTGGAGAGGGGTTTTGTTCCTACTGGGTTTTCCCCTTTTCTCTGGTTGTGGGAGATTTTCTGCATCTTCATGTACATGGGTACCTAACATGGCCTTGTAGCCGGGACCCATCATCATCATCTTGCAAAATCATTGCATTTTCCTCCCTAAGTTGCACTTATGGGGGGGTTTTGGTGTAATTAATTAATTAATTATTACACTAGCATAAGTTAACTTGGGTCATAAATCATTTAGTCCTAGGTTGCAATCATTTAATAAATGGGATTATATTCCCTTCCTTGTTTGGTGGGATAAGATTCCTTCTAGAAGATGAGTTGTCCTTCTAGAACTTATCTCAATATTTAATAATCATCTAGATAGGGTTCACATGTTGTCACATGTTGTTAGATCATGACACATGGCAACATCTCTTGCATCTTAGGTTTTCCTTCTTGCCTATATATTCAAACATCTTGTACATTTGTAATCATGTCATGTCATATTCAATTTGACATCCTTGCATCTTAATGATAGCATGATTTTTCTGCCATTTCTCTCTTGTGGAAGTTTTTGTCTTGCAGGTGATTATGGGGGGTTTGAGGAGTTCACCTAAATTCCTACACATACAACCATGCAAGTGATGAAACCTCCAGCACATGAATGTCTTCAATACCTACATCTGTAATATCTAGAGGAAGTTTTGGGGCTGTATAGGGGTTTTCCTCAGTCAAACTCATGTTTTGGTGTTCCCACCTCCACGGACATTCAGATAGAAAGGGAGAGAAGAGAACTAGAATGGAAAAAGCATGTGGTGAAAGAAAAACCCACTTCAAGAGTAGAACCTGCACCACCAAGTATGAGTCATAAAATAAATCCCCACTCAAGGAGGAGAACCTGTATCAGAAAGTATTAGATGCAATAACTAGGGGATATGGAATTCCAAGATGCTCACAAGCATGAGATGAGGGAGATCAAGCTGCAAGAGTGAAGCCAAGAGAGCTTGAAAGTGCTTGAAGCTGATATAGCAATCTGTATGGAGTTATACAAGCAAGAGCTAGAGTGTAGAAGGCTAAAGCCAAAACAAGAGAGAATATAGAAGCATAAGAGAGTTGCAAATGAAGTGGAAAGATAACATTTAAGGGAGGAAAAGAAGCTTCTTGGGTGGTTACAAGGAATCTCAAGTTGTTACCACCAACAAAAGGAGAGGAAAAGTGGCAAACATGCTTTGAGACAACTGTTTGAGCATTGAAATATCACAAGACATTAGTGCGGCATGTGGCACACTAGTGTTGGGACACGTCACGCTACAAAAAAAACACAAACAAGCAAAGAACAAGGTTTGATGCAAAGCTGAAACACAAGGGTAGCTACTAAAAAGGGAGCAAGAGCATCCTGAGAAGGGAAAAAGGCTAATGTAGGGTCTAGAATGAGCCTACATAAGATGCTAAGGGAGCGATCACTAAAGCAAATGCGAGAATGTATGTGAAATTGCAAGGGGTGCAATTTTATGACTATATAGGTCCTAAACCCTAATTCCATCTCCCAAAAGGTGGTACCCTATTTCCTTGTGTTCAGGAACTTTATGAAAATAAGATTTAGAAAGAGTTATGAGAATTTTCCTTACCATTTCTAGTTATTCAAGTTTGCCACCAAGACCTCTGATGGGGCTAACAACTTCATCTACCCTTTGCATTTAGCTTGTAACATTTTCATCTTCAGATATCTGTAGGTTCTCAAACATGATATTTAGATTCTACATCTTAGCTTCTTTGTTCTTATCTCCTTCATAAATGCTTTCTAACTCTACCTAAATATCTCTAGCAATTTTCAAACTCATTACTTTCACTTATTCTAAATTATTAAAACCATTTAAGAGAGAATCCCTTGTCTTACCATTGATTTCATAGGCTTTGATGTCATCAGTTGTACTTGGACCATTTGTAGGTTCAATGTATCCAATCTTAACAAACTTCCAAACATCAAATTTGATATAAACCAGAAAACCTTCCATCCTTGTCTTCTAGAATGCATAATTTTTTCCATCAAACATATGAATCTCTTTCTTGTGTTCCATCGCACATCTACCTCAAGTGGTTAAGCTTTATTTCAAGGAACTTGGCTTTGATATCAATTGTCGAATGGAAAAGACAACTAAGAGGGGGTTGAATCATTTGTTCCTTAAAAATTCAAAACCCTCATAAAAATCTAGATCCACATTCATTCAATTAACCCTTAAACTGTTATAATAATCCAACTTGAAAACTAATTAGCAAAAACTAAAACTTAATCAGCACCATGCACAAGAGAACACCAAATTTACATGGAAAACCCAAGATGGGAAGAACCACAATGAGCATTAGCTCACAATATAAATTAATATCAACACTGAATACAATAGGGCTCACTACTAGAGGGCTCATTACCCAAGAGAAAGAAAGGCTCACTACCATAATAGAAAATAAGATCAAGAAGAGTGTTACAATGAGAAATTCATCTCAAAGAAATAGAAGAAATCCACTACAATATCACCAACTCCTTTACAATATCTTTGTAGAATTGTAGTCACCTTCTGCTCACTGCATCCAACAATGTAACACACAAAATTTTACATTGCACTTCCCAAATTCACACTCTAACACTTTCTAATTCACACATACTCATCTCTCTTTCCATCCCTCAACATCTTGACAATTCATATTTATATCATCTTCAACCTTTAAACCATTCTCCAAGGTCATCTAAGCACATCAACCATTCAAATTCAAATTAGGTCGGCACCAAAACACTTATGTGGTGGATGGAAGTGAAGGCACACCACACCACTCCTTATCTATGACCCAAATCTATAACACAACACTACAACATGCTTCTACAAATAATAAACATCCACCGCAATTAGTGTAAACACCAAGGTTAATTGTTATGCATGTAAACACCATTAAAATTTTAAGTAAACACTCCCTTTGTTCCAACAATAACTCAAATACAACAAATGTCACCTAAACACAATTTGGAATATTCCACAAATACCTTGAAATCCAACAAACTCCTTTGCAACAACTTTCACCTAAAGAATGCACAAACCTATTACACTCAAACAACTCTGCCATACATTGTAACTTAAGAAACTGACTTTAGAAGAACCAAAGATCAAAAAACATAAACTAAATAAAGATACCAACAATATCAACACACCTTTAGATCTACAAGACCTGAAACCAAACTATGGAGAGACACAAAGCAAAAACATTTCTCCCAAACACCTCTAAAATACACAATTCACACATTGGTGAAAAAAACTTCTTCTATGTAGTGATCCAACACACTAAATTTTGGATACAACACCTCTAAACACCTCTAATGAACATATCTAAAATGAATAGGTAGATCTTCAACCTAGAAGAAATGTGAAGCAAAAATATAAAATTAATTTTCAACCCAAAACACACTACAACTCATTGTTTCCTCTTTTTATCATTTTTTTCAAAATCACTTGGAAATCAAGCATTAGGAACACATCCTCACCATCTCCATGACTTCCTCAATCATAGATAGAAGCTTATCAAATCAATACTATATTTTGACACCAATAGCTTACTAATGGCTACATAATGCAACTAATCAAAGCATCATCAATGCAATACCACATACTCTTACAACAAACTTCTTCTCATATAGTTGACATCAATGACAACATAAGCTTGTTGACATCAATGACAACACTAAGTTCACATACTTGCAACAATATCCTCAACCCTATACTTAAACCCTAAACCTTATATTCAACCTTCTACAAGCTAAACCCTCAACCCTGAACCTAATACACTGAACCCTGTACCCAATATCCTAAACCCTATTCCCTACAATATACCCTCAACCCTAAACACTATCCCTTAACCCTTAACCCTATACCTTAAACCCTAAACCATACACCCTATACCCTCATCTCTATACCCTATAGCCTCATCCTAATACCATAAACTATGAACATTGTCCCTCAACCCTATACTTAAACCCTAAACCATATTTTTCAACCCTTCACCCTATGCCTTATACCCTCAACCCTATACCATAATCCCTAGACCCAATATCATAAACCCTAATTTGTGTACCCTATACACTCAACCTTATACTTTCAACCCTAATTATTATCTCTCAACTATAAATCCTCAACCCTATACTTAATCCTTAAACCCTACATTCAAACTTCTACCCTAAAACCCCAAACCTAAACCCAATACCATGAACCCTATACCCAATATCCTAAACCCTATTCCCTATACCATATACCCTCAACCTTGAACATTATCCCTCAACACTCAACCCCATAACTTGAAACCTTAAACCTACACCTTCAAACCTCATCCATATACCCGATACTCTCAACCTCATACCCTAAACCCTCAACATTATCCCTCAACCATATGCCCTCAACCTTATACTCAAACCTTGTACTCTCAACCCTTAACCCTATACCTTATACCTACAACCCTTAACCCTATACCTTATACCCACAACCCTATACACTAAACTCTATACCCAATATCCTAAATGTTAATCCCTATACCTTATACACTTAACCTTATAACCTCAACCTTGAACATTATCCCTCAACCCTCAACCCCATTTTATAACAATAAACTCTACATTCAACCTTGTACCCTAGACCATCAACCCTAAACCCAATACCCTCAACCCTATATTGAATATCCTAAACCCTAATCCTATACCCTATACATTTAACCCTATACCCTCAACCTTGAACACTATCCCTCTCAACCCTATTCCTTAAACCCTAAACCCTACACCCTCAACCCTCATCCATATACCCTATACCCTCAACCTTATACCCTAATCCTTGAACATTGTCCCTCAACCCTATACTTAAACCTTAAACCCTACACTCTCAACCCTTAACCTTATACATTATACCCTAAACCCTACACACTAAACCCTATACCCAATATTCTAAACCCTAATCCCTATCCCCTATACACTTAACCTTATACCCTCAACCCTAAACATTATCCCTCAATCATAAACCTAAAACCCTAGCTTAAACCCAAAACCCAAAACCCTCAACCCTAAACCCAATACCTTGAACCCTATACCCAATATCCTAAACCCTATTCCCTATACCATTTACACTTAACAATATACCCACAACCCTAAACACTATCCATTAACCCTCAACCCTATACCTTAAAACCTAAACCGTACATCCTCAACCCTCTTCCCTATACCCTAAAGACTCAGCCTAATACTCTAAACCCTATACTCTAGAGCTTCAAATTGAAAATTTTGGTGTATAAATTTGACACATTTTTTAAAGCCATATTGGGACCCCTTCTAATGGTGAATATTCACTCTAGGAAAATGGATGCCACAATAAATACTAAATTATAGTAATTTGAATTTAGCATCTCCTCCCTTATTGATCTCATATATTAGGATTATATTCTAAAGGTCAATTCTATAACATACTTAAATGATAAGGAAATATTTTCATATACTTCCTCTATAATTTTATAGGTTAAACCTAAAATAAAAAACTCAATTAATTTATTTTATGTCAAGGTTTATTCTAGATTTTTAACCATACTTCTAAATAATAATTCATATCATTTTACTTATTCTTCAATTTTTATCATCTTCCATATTTTATTTGTTTTTCTTCATACTTTAGGTGAGTGGAAAGTTTTCATAAATCGGTCACTCAATTATTTTCAAGATCAAATCATCATGAAAAGGTGATAATCTCCATTTTTTCATGTTTCATGATGATTTGATCTTGAAATTCTATAACATGACATGAAGATTTAGCTCTTGAATGCTTTAGAAATCTAACTTGATGACTTCTAATGAAGAAACCCTAGCTTGCTTGACTTGGATGAGAAGACAGTTGATGAATTTATGATAATATATGTAAGAATACGTTTTTGTATGTTGTTGGATGTAAAATGAGGATAAAAACACTTATTTATAGATAATTGTGCCTTAGTACTCAATTATACCTCATCACAAGTCGACATGAACCAAAATCAGTTCAAATTTCACTTTATTTCTCATTCAAAGGTCAAAATGTGGCCAGATAGGACTCATTTGCAACACATGGTGAATGGGTCCCATCTGGATGGGAATAATTCACCATGAATGGCAAATGGTTCCCATCTGGATGGGAATAATTCACCATGAATGGTTAATGGCTCCCACAAGGGCCATTCCTGTTAGTATGTGGTGACTGATCATGCTATACTGTATAGCCCATGGTTTACTATACACCCTGGCCCCTATCCTTGTTGGGGTCCACCGAAAAAGGGAAAAATCAATGAAAAAAGAAAAATCCAATTTTGTAGAACCCAAAAATCTAGAAGCTTCTAAGCTTGTTAAAAAGGGGTTCGGATGGGTATTACAGTATGATGAAAAATGCGATTATTCGCAAGATTGTAATAGGTTTTACACTAGATAATAAAAGTATTGGATTGTTGCATTTTGGTGGATGTAGCCCGGATTGGGTGAACCACGTTAAATTTATGTGTTATGATTTAATCTGTGTGTGTTTTAGTTTCTCTGTTTATTAATTAAATTTGTATTTAATTGTTAGATATCTGCCATCTCTAACCCTAACAATTCTGACACCTAAGAAGCCAAGGAGTTAGGAAATAAGGTCTAAAATGCCACCTTGTCAAGTATTTGATTAATTAAAGCCTCAAGATGCACAATATGGGTTAATTAGGACCTATTAGTGATGATGTAAATGTCAAATGGGGCTCGGTACACATAAATCAATTTGAAAGTGTGATTAAATATACTTTTCAACACTAAAATTAGGTCCACCTAGCCTAGAAAGGCACAAAAACCAATGTGAATGTGTAAATCACACTACAACACTTTTTTTATCATTAATTTTATAATAATAACTTTATAGATTGATGTAATAATGTTATTAAACACATTTTATAATGTTGAATTAGGGAGAAATAATTTAATTAAGTCTATGAAAGTGTGAAAGTCCTTTACAAGACTTTTCAACACCTTTATAGGATGATGTTAAAAGCATGTTATTTGATTTTCAAGGGTCCAAGACCTATTGTGGACACATAAAATGCCTCATAATACTAGATTAAGGCCTCATTAAGTCCATTTAATCTCATGTCAAGCAAAGGATCCTTTTTTCTACAGCATATTTAGCCCCCACTTTAGTGAGAGGATGAACGTGCTTCAAAATCACACGAAATTAGACATTTAGGAGAGGTCTTCATGCATAGATATAGATGAAAAAGAATGAAAAATATTAAAGAGGTTGCGCAAGCCCCTAGGATCGAATATCCTAACTCAAGCTATCAAGATGAAAAATCATGCAATGACAAGAATGAAAGGAAAAATGGTGTACTCACATTGGGGCCACAGAACTAGTTTTCCATAGGGTGAGAAAGCCCAAAAGGTAAGATACATATGCTAGTTGGTATCCACTCAAAAAACACAAAGGTGGCTATGGGGAAAATTCATGCCGCTAGGTGGGCTTCCTACTCAACCATGTCAAAGTTATACTTGTTGATAAATTTAACAAGGCGCCACAAGGAAAAATGCTTATGAACAAAAGGAAAGTACCATAGCCATGTAAGTCGCATTATGCAAGGTGGAAAAAAGGAAATTCTGAATTAAAAACGTAAAAAAATGTAATGTAAAATGTAAAATGTGAAAAGATGTTCAAAGGAGTCATGTTTAGTTTATGCAAGGTCAGTACCTTAGGGAACATTGTGTCTAATGTCTCCAAGAGAGGACCAATCAAATAATAGTATATTCACAACTTAGGGGATGCAGTGTGTCGCATCAAACCACCAAGAGGAATGTAATATGCTAAGAAAGATCACACTTATGAAGGACATCACACCCAATTTCATCCACAAAGTGACAAATGCATCACACAAACGACAAGGCTACACTAGGAACCAAGAATGCAAATGAATTATGGTAATGTATGGCCCCCACTTTAAATGAATTGCTACACATCATTCTATGAGAAATTACTTTAAAGTGGAGAAGAAAAATGCAAAAATAAAACAAGACATGAGAGCCAACTTGGAAAGCCCTATGCCAAGTCATATGTTTCAAAGTTAGGTTGTGTCATGTCAAGGAATATGAAAATCAAAGAAAGGGAGTATGTCACATGTGAGTCAATCTTAATACATGACATTCACATCTCAAGCTTTCTCTTTATATGTTCATGAAAAGTTAACGAGTAGTCGAAAGAGACAACGAAAAATGACACACAAGGGATAAGGCTATCTAACCCTTTTCCCCCCACTTAGTTTAGGAAAAGGGTAGGCCTAAAGTGGATGACAATGTGCCACCCCTTGTGATGGATGCAAGACACATAATAGTGAGAATGTGAGTATCCTACAACTATTACATGGCAATGAGCAACAACTAAGGTTATTGATTTGAATAAGAAAGTCTTGAAAGAGTCTTGTGTGATAGTATTGATGTTGAGTGAAGGAGAGTAACCAAGAGCATGAGTGGTTTTTTTTGTGTTAAGCTTTATAGGGTTGTGGATACCTTTCTCTCAAGCACAACAAAATTTTCCATTACACCCAAATTGTTTCATGAAGTAATACCCTTTTCCATAAAGTTGTTTCAATACTTTGGAATCGGGTGGTTGTTCGTTATTGTGTTCGTCAAGAGTTATTGTCGAGTTTGTGGAATTGTCTAAAGTAGTTGAGGAAGATTATTTTGAAAGGTTATCCAAATGTTGTGTCATCAAGATAGTTGGTTGTTCTTGTTTCTCATCTTCCTTATGTGTGAATATGTATTCGCCCATAACTAATGGTGTGAATTCTAAGGATCCCCAATTGTCACCAAAGAATTTTGATGGAAATTCCTCATCATTATGTTTAATTTCTATGTTAGATGTTGGAATTAATGTTTTCAAAGGACTTGTAGCTCCTTTATCAAGCTGCAAGCAACTTTCATGCTCAGGATCTACTTCAACTTGATAAATTTTGTTGTTATAGACATATTTCATTATACGATGAAGGGTTGAAGGTACTGCATTCATCTCATGAATCCATGGTCTGCCTAGAAGAAGATTGTATGAAAGATCATAAGGCATGACATGAATAGGACTTTTCAAAGTAACCACCCCAACCGTAATAGGCAAAGTGATTACACCGAGCAGTTGCTTGGTTGAATTATCAAATACTCGAATTGGTGTAGAATCAGGTATATTTGTGACCTCTCAGTGTTTAATCGATCAAGGAGACTTACACCACACATATTAAGGGCAGAACCATTATCTATAAGAGTGTGTTTGATACCTGTGCGATGGACTTGAGAAATTATCATAAAGGCATCATGTTTTTTTCGTAACTCCAAAGGAGGGAGCTCATGTTGATGAAAAATAATATCAAGACTATGTTTTTGAACAAAAGCTGCCACATCATTTGGAGTGGTTTCGGGAGGAATTTTGATTTTTTTTAGAGTGGTTTGAATAATAGTGTTATAAGTTGGTGAAGTTTGAAGCAAATCCCAAAGTGAGATCTTGGTAGGAGTATTATATAATTGTTCAACAATATCATACACCTTTGTTGGAGGGTTATAATGAGGAGCACTAGGGGGATTGGGTAGAGGTAAAGAGGGTGGGATTCGTTGTGGCGGTTGTGGGTTATTTCATGTGTTATATGTATGAGCAATAGTATCATCACTAGATTGCTTCAATACATCAGTGTTAGGTGGATATAAAGTGTAGCGAGGTTGATTAGAGGGATGAAGCGGATGTGAGGGTGGGTAAAGGATAAGTTTAGGTTTATTTTGAGTTTTTTGTTTGTGTGAAGGTGGGTAAAGTGTGTAGCGAGGTTTATTGGAAGGTGGATAAAGGGTGTGGTGAGGTTGAATATTGTTAACATCCCTTAAGTGAGGTTCTTCATTGTCTTTGAAGGGTATGTTATTGTTGTCTTGGGTCATAATATCCTCCCTAGAAGGAGAGTTCTTAGGAGAGAAAAAAACATGTTTATGATAATTAAGGTTTGGTTAATCCAAAATAACTTTATCACATCCAAGGGAGTTATTAATGGTTGAATGTTATTTTTTATTCATAGTGGGGAGATTAGGAGAAGATTGTATTTGATTGTTGGTTGTTTCTAGGGTCACATTATCTCATTCTATGTTGTCTACCATACTAGGAGAGCTTGTAATATGTTCATCTAAGGTTGAAGTTTGCAAATTAGCTTCATCACAAGTATGAGTTGAATCAATGAAGGAATTGTTTTGGTCACTAAAGTTTTTCGTAGGTGGAAGGGGACAACTAAGATTCTCATGACTCTCACTAGTTATGTTTTCTAACAACATAGTATATTTGTCACAACTAGGAGAATAACAAATTTGATTATCATGATCATGTATGACTTCATTTTTTTGTTCTATAATGTCTTCCAAAATAGGATAGGTAGGGGAAGGATCATAAAGAGGGTTGTTATAGACCTTAAATATTTGATTATTTAAGACCAATATATCATCCTCATTATTTACAATCTCATGTTCCTCAAAGTTATCCACACAATGGAAATCAAGGAAGGTGATGTTTAAGAATGTGTATATGATTTCAATTTCTTGTGCTAAAATATCCTCCAAAGGGGATGAGGAGAAGGAAAAAGAAGAGCCTCATGATTCTCAATGATTATGTCTTCTTTTGCCAAGATGCCTTCATCACTAAAAGGAGAGGTATTGGGAGAATTACAATCATGATCATCATGACCATTATGTTTGTATGCTCTTCTAACCCATCATCTACACAAATAGGAGAGATAGGAGGGAATGTAAGTTTAAGAAAAGAATTAACACTTTCATTATCTCATGCTAAGAGACTCCAATAATATTGACATGTAGTGAAGGAATGACAACCATGCTTATTAACTAACATTTTGAAATAACAATCTATGCTAACTCAAAATGCAATATAAAAGTCTGAAATAAAATGTAAACTATGTGCAAATGTGCAATTTAAACTATGTATTAAATGAGCTAATCAAGGCTAGATTTTATGAAATGCATGCTGCAAAAATGCAACTAACTAGTATATATAGGTTGAGGCACCAGTCAGAAGCCTAAAAATAAATTTCTGAGATCTGTAAAGTGGTGTTTCAGGGGTCAAAAGGGACTAATTCGCCCAAGGTGGTGAATGAATCCTAGTATGGACCTTTTGAAAAAAATTAGAAATTTGTGCTCGAGTTTTATGAATTCTAAGTGCCAAGATGTAAACCCAAGTGAAAAATGAAGAATTTCAGTAAATCTAAATGAATTTAGATGCTACAAATGCAACCTAAATTATGCACTTTTTTTTATGAATGCAAGATTTAACACCTAGCATGTAAATGAATCATGAAAACCCTAATGAAAGCTATATATATGATGAGGGACTCCAAAATCAAACAAGAGAGTATTCTGAAAGGAAATTTCACCCAAATGAAAGATAGATTTTTGGGACCCTATGGACTACTCTTGTACTTCTAGGGTTTTTCACCTAAAAGGAGAGAGATAGGGCCCAAAAATGCTTATGTTCACACTCAAATTAGGATGTGTGTGATTTTTTATGATGTAAATGGAATGATTGAAGTGCAATTAAGATACAAAATTTGTTGATTAACTATGCAAAATGTAAACAATAAGACTCGTTTGAAAACACATTATGTTATGCAAGAATGAACTAAAAACTTAAGCAAATGGGAACAAAAGCTTATGAGACTGAACAGAGTGCACCTAGAGGTAGATTAATGTCACTAGAAGATCCTGGAATGTCTCAAAAACTTCTATTAATGGCCATTGGGACTAATTTTCCATGCATGGCGAATTAGTCCTGGTTCTAGTGAAATCTTCTAGAAACTTGTTTCTGACTACGAGGAGTTGAAATATGAGAAAACCACCATTTAGGCCTACAAAAGGGACTCATTCTCCATGGGTGGTGAATTATTCCACCTACAAGAATCTACAAAAATAGGAGTTGATTCTATTGAGTTAGATCTGCACTTCTATCTCCTATAAGTCTCCACTTCTAAAACTGTCAGATTCGGGTCTAAAAGTGAATTTTTGTTTATGTTTTGGCTTGAATGATGAAGAGATGATTTGAATAACTTTTCAACTGGATCTTCAATGATTTCTAAGCCTCCAAGAGTCTAGATATGTTGAATGTTAGGGCATGGTGGTTTTCCTTGTTCAAACCCCTTTTAGGTAATTAAACCAAAGTGATGAAATAAAGTAATGAAACATGAAACAATGGAGATGATTACCTTGTCATGATGATGTGATCTTGAAATTTTGTAACATAACATGAAGATTCAACTCTTGAATTCTTTAGAAAGCTAAATTGATGACTTCTAATGAAGAAACCCTAGCTTGCTTGACTTGGATGAGAAGATACATGATGAATTAATGATAATAGATGTAAGAATAAGTTGTATGTTTTTGGATGTAAAATGAGGATAAAAACACTTATTTATAGACAATTGTTCCTTAGTACATACCTCATCATAGGCCGACATGAATCAAAATTAGTTCAAATTTCACTTTATTTCCTACTCAAAGGTCAAAATGGGGCTAGATAGGACTCATTCGCCACACATGGTGAATGGGTCCCACCTAGATGGGAATAATTTTCCATGCATGGTGAATGGATCCCACAGTGGCCATTCCATCACCTAAGAAGCCAAGGAGTTAGGAAATAAGGTCTAAAATGTCATCTTGGCAAGTATTTGATCAATTAATTCCTTGGGATGCACAATATGGGTTAGTTAGGACCTATTAGTGATGATGTAAATGTCAAATAGGGATTGGGACACATAAATCAATGTGAAAGTGTGATTAAATACACTTTTCAACACTAAAATTAGGTCCACCTAGCCTAGAAAGGCACAAAAACCAATGTGAATGTGTAAATCACACAACACTTATTTTATCATTAATTTTACATTAAGAACCTTCTAGATTGATGTAATAATGTTATTAAACACATTTTATAATGTTGAATTAGGGAGAAATAAGTTAATTAAGTCTAGGAAAGCATGAAATTCCTTTACAATACTTTTCAACACCATTACAAGACACTGTTAAAAGCATGTTATTTGATTTGCAAGGGTCCAAGACCTAGTTTGGACACATAAAATGCCTCACAACACTAGATTAAGGCCTCATTAAGTCCATTTGATCTCATGTCAAGCACAGGGTCCTTTTTTCTATGGCACATATCCTTTCTCCTAATCTATTCTCTACTCTTGGATCTCTTTCTCTTTCTTTCATGGATTCATTTCCTAGCTTCATTCCTTTTCTACGTGACCAAAGTCCTTTATCTACCATTATTTATTGGAAATTGAACATCTAGGAAATCACTTCCTAGTATTTTTTCTTACAAACAAACATACATACATATATACAATAAATACATACAAACATACATACATACATACATACATATATACAAACATGCATACAAACATACATACGTACAAGAATATATACATACATACATACAAACAAACAAACATACATCCTGTAGTGTAGAAAATTATATCCCTTTATATTTTCACACTTGTTTGGGCCCTCCTTGTTAAAATGGACTTAATAATGCCTTAATTTAGTCTTGAAAAATGTACCCCTTTGTTGGAATATGGCTTTGGGAGATTTTTTTTGGTTGTTATTGTTGCCATTGATGGCAACTGGAGTTAGTAGTATGGTTCGCAGTTTAGAAGTAGTTCCTACCGGCAAGAAAAGTAGAAGATTGTAATCTACCGACAGGAAGCATGAAGAACAAAGTATCTGGTTGACAAGTTGGTCTAAATACTTGACTAGATAATTATTTTGTTGTTTGGATCCCTAGGGAATCTTGTCAAGAATGTATATTAGCTTATTCGTAAGTTTTGTGGTCTTGCAAAAATTGGTGTATGAGTTAACAGATTTGGTAGAATGATTTATTGTTTATTTTCTCATTATGACTGACCTGTTGTGTATGGCGTGTCCGGATGTATGAGGAATATTTTTTTAACTATTTCTTATGTTGGGAATTTTTATTTGGGTCCCTACTATAGTCTAGCGAACTTGTGTGGGTGCACATTAATTCTAATTGATGATTTGAGCCGACATGTGGAAGAATATTATATTTTGTTCGAAGTCGAAATATAGCAATAAAATTTTTTTAGTGGATATATATGTGAGATCGGAAAATAATTTTTGGTGTGTGGTGTATGGATCAAGAAGTGAGATGGTGTGTAAGAAGAAAAGTACATAGTAGCAGTATGAGCTAATATTAGAAGATCTGTTGAAGTGAATTCTATTTGTGTAGCAGAAAGGTTTATATGTAAGAAAGTAAAGCAAAGAAGAGAAGAAGTGTGAATTGGACAAGAGGTCTAGAATATGTTTTATGTGCCTCATTGGAACTAAATCTAGGCATTTGTAGATGTTATATTCTTAGTTCAACATTTATTTGTAATCTCAAATATTTGTAAGGCAGTGAACTTTCCCTATTTTGAGCAGTGAGCTCTAGGTAGTGTGCCTGAATGCAAGTGCATCCCCTTTTGATCATACTCTTAACTGAGTATACTTTGTGGATTAATCTCCACCATGGTTTTTCCCCTAATAGGGTTTCCACATAAAAATTCGAGTGTTATGGTATTCACATTGTCTTTTTAATGAGTTTGCATGTTTCCTTCTCTTTATATGTTGTGAATGCTATTAAAGGTTAAATATTGTTGTTGATAGTTTAAGATCTTATTTGAAATTCAAATATTGTGGAACACTGATACACCCCCCTCTCAATGTTCCTAGTGTCCAAAAATTGGTATAAGAGCTTTTTCCTCTTCTGAGTTTAATAGCTTGAGGTAGATATTGGATTACAATGGAAACAGGTGGTCTTCAACAACAACTTATGGTGGAACTTGATGATCTTGATTAGTCTAAAGCGAAGGTCATGGAACTAAAAGAAAATCTTGTGGTTTCCAAAAAATTCATTCAATCACTGAAGGATAAAATAAATGAGTTAAGGGAAAAGAGGAAAGAACTATGTGGTCAGTTGAAGCAAAAAGAAAGAAAAGGTCTGGATGATGTTCATTTGATTCAAACCCTACAAGAAATAATAGAAGAGTGTGAAAAGCTTGCTAAGGACAATGTTTCCCTAAAGATTGAAACATAATTTTTGGCGATGAAGCTAACTAAAGAGATTGAAGAAAGAAATAAGAATGAGGAGAAACTAGCCTAGTCCTTGAAAGAAAAATCTAAAGAATGTAGCAAAATTAATAGTGGATTCATTCAACTGGAGATTGAACTATAGCAATCTAGAAACAATGAACAAAAGCTTGAGAGATAGGTAGTTATTCTCAGAGATGAGCTTTCTACTGCAAATGTGTTTAAGGAGAAGTTCAGGATCAATTTTTCTAGGCTTGATGGGATAACTAAAGGTCAAAAGGATGAAAATGATAAGCGAGGTCTCGACTATGTGAAGGGTGAAAGCTCTAGATCTAAATAGAGGGACCCTGAAAAGAAAAACAAAGGAAAAAGATATCTGATAAGGAAACCCAATGCTCAGAAATTTAGAAGTATGTAGAAGTATGTCTACCAGTATAAGGATCTTTAAATGCTACTCTTGTGGAAGATTTGGACATGCTGCTAATAAATGCAAATCAAGAGAAAATTAGTGGAATGGATGGTATAGAAAGAAGAATTCAATATGCTACAATTGTTAAAAAAATTGGTCACATTGCAAGATTCTGGAGGAATAGAAACCTAGATAAGAGAGGTCCAGTTTATCAAGGAAGAAATTCATAGAACGGTGATAAGGAAAAAGGAAAATAATTTTTGGAAGAGATAAGAGATCATATGAAGAAAACGTGGGTAAAGAAGAGTGGATCTGATGAAGGTAATAAGACTATACCAGAAGCTCCTTTCGGTAAATCATCTAGAAATTTACTCCAGGCCATTGGCCTAGGGGGAGTCTTCATGAAAATATTTTGTCCCCCTGTGTGTAGTTGGTATGGGATAGTAGGAAGTTGTCAGTTGGTGTGTTATTCATCCTCAAATTTATTGGTGATCACTTCTTGAAGGTCCAGAGATGGATTTTTCTCTTGTTGTTTGAAAACAAAGTAACTTGAACTTCTAGGGAAAAGCATTTAATGTGACAAGGAAGTTAGGTGTGCAAAGTTATAAAAGGGCATTTGGAACCCTCATTTTTCACCGTGCACCGAAGAACAGTTGGAAAACCCTTTCAGCAAAATTTTGAAAGAGAAAAATTCAATTTAGTCGAAAATTCTCTAGGTTTTTCTGTTGATTATCAATTCCATACTTATTTTCTGATTGGTAGAACCCTGTTCGATATGAAAAATGAAGCAAATCAAAGGAACAGTAACTCTAGAAGAATATAGTAGTTGAAAGCTCAAGGATGAAAGAAATTTTTTGTCTTCCATCGAATTGAAGAAGCTTGGAGGAGTGAAACATAAGAACTTGGACATCTCGAATGAATTTCCTCATTTCGTCAACACGAAGGTAGTTTAGTTTATCTTGAACAGATTGTATGGTGATATCCTTACTCTAGATAAACCCTATCAAATTTCTAAGGATACAATCAGAAATCTAATAGGATTGTGCAATGTTGGTGTTGTTATAAAAAAGAAGTCGATTCGAAATGTCGAAGTCGAAGCTCTAACCAGAGTAATAGGAGATTAGAGGGATCTGGCAATCTCAGCAATCAAAGATCCATTAACGAGGTATATTGCACATGGAATTTCTTATAAAATTTTCTTCAGAAACAAAGAAGGATCAACCTCGGCAGGTGCAATGTATATCGCTCACAAGATGATAAAAGAAAATGAAGACTTTGATTTATGTGGATTACTATAGGATCAATTGATGAAGGATATAGATTACTCTTTCAGGTTTGGTACCTTGGCTATATGCATTATGATGTATTTCCCGAATTGCTTGCCTCAGAATGATAATGTGGTATGGAAGGAAAATATGCCAATTTGCAAGAAATTTTTTGAACATTTCAACTCTTTGGAAAATGGTGAACAAGCTTATGAAAGCTTCTTTAGGAACTTGTTAGGAAATTTTGGTGTAAGTGATATTCCTCTCCCAGTAAAATTAGTTGAAGTTGGATCATCCTCTGGTAAGACAGGGAAAAAGTAGAAGAGAGAAAGAGAGTTGGTTGGTGACACTCTTCCAACACCTAAGTCAACAAAAGTCTAAGGAAAACATAAAGAGAAAATGGTTGTGGATATAGTGGATGAAGACTCTAAGGAATATACACCAAGAGATGAACCAAAACCAAGTGAACCAGATGTGATAATAGCAGAAGAAAGTGATGAAGAATGTGTTTTACTTAAAGAAAACATATTGCAGATTGTTCAGGAAAGAGGATGAAATAATCTCACATCTGAAGATACATTTTAGGCTATCTCTCGCCAAACTAAAAAATAAAATGAATGTGTTAAGATAGTGCATTGAATCAGCAAACAAGATCTACAATTACTGTCTTAGGTGGCCTCATGTGGTTGGAAAATACAAGAACAAGTTGGAAAATTTTGAGAATGAGCTTGTCAGAATCAGGCAGGACTATAGTATGGTTGAAGAAAAGGATGGAGCAATTAAGAAGAAGATTTATGAGTTGTAGATTGACCATGAAAAGGTTTACTTTGCCAGAAACACTCTTATGGAAACTTTTTGGAAAGTGAAGGATTATAATGAATGTAGATTAGAGAAAATGATTGAAGTTCTAAAGAAAGGAGAAAATCTAGAAGGAGCCATTACCATTCCTAAATCCCTTGTCTAGGTCATCAACAAAACATCAGAAAATAATGGTCTGATAATTGCTACTAGGATTGCAGTGGACTCTTGGAAGAAATTTCTCCCGGAAATGAAAGATAAGTATAATTTTTTTTTACGAATTTAGTAGTAGTTGCAACCATTTTTTTTGATAAATTGCAGAAGGGTATGTGCAGGATCATGATGGGCCAAAAAGTGGCAATATGTAGCTGATATGATGGCCCATGTGGCTGACAACATTTTTTTTACCCAAAATTGATGAAATGAAAAGGGTTTTTAAAGGAGATTCCCAGCTTTCCACCAATATAAATTATGATTTACTTTGAATTTTATAAATAATTATTATTCATTTTCTATTTGAATTACGACTAAAGTCCTAATTGATAGGCTGATTGAAAAACATCTATAGCTTTCAAATTGTATCACATTTTTTGAATCCAAAACATGTGTCACATTCTATGCTTCTCATACTATAGGATTAAAAAAAATGAATTTTATGAAGTTTTGACCAAGTTAAGGTGGGACATACTAGTTTTATATTTTTTAAAATTTGTAATTAAAAATTCATAATTAATTATTTACCTGGAAAAAAATACAAAAAAATATGCATCACATCGGACATGAGTCCTCTACTTATATCTAAAATATTATAAAAATATATTATCATTTATTGTGGTTAGGGTGGTCAAACAGACACCTACTTCTTATTTTTTCCCTGAAATTCAAGTACTCTGCATTGAAATTTCAAATTTTCACCAAATAGATTTATTTATTTTTAAAATAAACCTAGTATTTTAGAAACTACATTCCATTTTCTATAGATTCTATTCTTACATATTTTTGAAATAATATAGATAACTTATTCAAATTTTTACGTCATGTAACTTTGATTTTTCTAAATTTTTTGCCACTTAAGGGCCTATTTTTCCATGATGATCCTACACATGCCCAGGAGAGAATGCAGTAAGAGAGAGTACAGTAAAAATATTAAAGGGGAAGATAAAGTAGTGGAAGTTTTTGTCATTGATGTCAAAGGGGGAGAGAATGCAGTGAAAATTTCCTTGACATCCAAAGGGGGAGCAGTGTTTTTGATTTTTGACACTTAGTCATTTTTCACTAAGTGTTGCCATCAATGCCAAAGGGGGAGATTGTTTGCATATGGAATTGGGAGATTTTTTTCGATTGCTAATGTTGTCATTTATGGCAACTAGATTCAGTAGTATGGTCTGCATTTTAGAAGTAGTTCCTACCGACAAGAAAAGTAGAAGATTGTAATCTACCGACAGAAAGCATGAAGAACAGAGTATCTGGTTGATAAGTTGGTTTGATACTTCACCAGATCACTATTTTGTTGTTTGGATCCCCAAGGAAGCTTGTAAAGCATGCATGTTACCTTATTGGTAAGTTCTATGGTGTTGCAGAAATCAGTGTACAAATTTGATAGAATGATTTATTTTTTATTTTCTCATTATGGCCGACCTATTGTGTATGGCGTGTTTCGAATGTATGAGGAATATTTGTTTAACTATTTCTTATGTTGGGAATTTTTATTTGGGTCCCTACTATAGTCTAGCTGACTTGTGTGGGTACACATTAATTCTAATTGATGATTTGAGCCGACATGTGGAAGAATATTATATTTTTTTTTAAGCTGACATATAGCAATAAAATCTTGTTAGTGGATATATATGTGCGATCAAAATATCATTTTTGGTGTGCGGTGTGTGGATCAAGAATTGATAAGGTGTGTAAGAAAAAAAGAGAAGAGCAGCAATATGAGCTAATATCAGAAGATCTATTGAAGTGAATTTTTTTTGTGTAGTAGAAGGGTTTTCATGTAAGAAAGCAGAGCAGAGTAGAGTAGAAGTGTGAATTGGAAAAGAGGTCCAAAATCTATTTTATGTACCTCATTGGAACTGAATCTAGGCATTTGTAGATATGTTATATTCTCAGTTCAACATTTTGTTGTAATATCAAATATTTTGTAAGGTAGTGAGCCTTCCCTATTTTGAGTAGTGAGCTCTAGGTAGTGTGCCTAAATGCAAGTGCATTCCCTTTTGATCATACTTTTAACCAAGTATACTTTTTGGATTAATCTCCACTATGGTTTTTCCCCTAACAGGATTTCCATTTAAACTTATTGGTGTTATGGTGTTCACATTGTCTTTTTAATGAGTTTTCATTTTTCCTTCTATTTATATGTTTTGAATGCTATTAAAGGTTAAATATTGTTGTTGATAGTTTAAGATCTGATTTGAAATTCAAATATTGTGGAACACTGATTCACCCCCCTCTCAGTGTTCCTAGTGTCCAACACCCCTTTGCATTTTCACACTTATTTGGGACATATTAGTTAAAATGAGATTAATTATGCTTTAATAAACCCTATATTACATTTACAAGCCTAATTAATTACATTTTCTAAAAAGGAAACCCAACATTAATAAATGCCAATACATAATACTTCACACTGAGCAATTTGTGTTCCAAGAATTAGGGCCTGGGACCCATTCACCCATTTGAGAGTGGGTCCTCCCTAAGCCTTGAAACCCATTTTAAATATGTTTTTGGTGGTATTTTTATGATCCTAAATTAAAGTTTCAAAGGTTGGCTTTATTTGTTTTAATTTTAGGAAATTAAGGATAAATGTTTATAAATACAAGGTTATTTTATCAAATTAGCATTAGATTTCAAGAGCACAATTGAGAGAAATTTTATAAGAGAAATTATTATTGTCAAGAGCATATTTCTTTGTAAATCTTTATAGCATTCAAGATCCAATTTTCATGTCAAAGTTTTCTTGAATCATGTGTGTTTTTGTTGCTAATATGGTGATGTAGGTTTCATGATCCAATCAAGCAATCAAAGACATTATTTCAAGAAAGATTCAAGATTCAAGATCCATAGCCATTGAATCCATTTCATGCAAGTTGAAAATTTACATTCCAAGGTTTATTCAAGGCTTTGTTGAGTGGTAATATTTCTTTGTTCATTCTTCATTCCCTCTTTCATGTTTCATTTCATTTCAAGGTTTGATTACCAAATGGTGTTTTTCAAAGGAAAACCCCCATTCACCAAAAAAAACAAACAATTTTTCCCTTTCATTTTGTGTTTGTAGATCTAGGTTGAAGAAAACTTGAAGATCTCTTGAAGAGAAAAAATGAAGTTGTCAAATTTGCAAATTTTTTTAATAAAATTCATCATCTCATAGAAACTTATCTATAGAATTTATTTCAAAATTTCTAACATTGAAACCTAGAGAATTTGGAAGTACAAAGATAGGACTGGAGGCTCCCAAAAGTTGTAGAAAAACCCTAACAAAGGACCCATTTTCCCATGGGTGAATGAGTCCCAGATCAGCTTCAAAAACTAACTTTTTGTGAAAGGTACACTTAGATATTCCCTTCTCTGATCTACAATTTGATTGTAGGTTTTGTCAATATTGAGTTTAAAATTGTTGTTTTAGGTGTTAAATTAAATTTTGGTATTAGTTTACTATTTTTAGTTTTTCACCCCAAATTATTCTTTGACCTTGACCCCTATCCCTCAATCATAAGGAAATATGAATATTCACTCATTAAGTTGACCTTCGTAAGGGTTGTAAGTCAATTATTTGTGTGGATCTCATTTCCTAATGAAATAAAGGAGAATAGGTCTATCTGTTATCAAATTTGTGAACCCCATTTTTCCCCAAAACACCTATTTTTGTTCTTTCATTTTGGTGAACCTAACTATTTAAACATTATAATTTTTTATTTAGAGTGCATCCAAATAATATATCTAGGATTTGACTTAATTCATTTCCTTTAGGGTTTCTAAATTTGGCTTAAAGTTGCATTGTATTTTATGTGTAAACTCGCATTTTACGTTCATTTTAAATGTGAAAATTCAACAAAAATTGCATAATGTTAGACTAATTTTGCATATAAGTACTTTCATATTAGTGTATGTTCAATCATTCACATTCAAAAATTGAGTTAAAATTTCATTTCAAAAAGTTTCATTTAGTTCATCATTTTTCATTAATTTCACTTGCATTTAGACATTAAATTCTGGAAAATTTTGTTATAGAAGCTACAATCTAAGACCTAGAATAGAAAACACATATAATCACTCAGAAATTACATTTTTCATTTCTAAAAACCCTGAACAAGGATCCATTCACCCATGGGCGAGTGAGTCCTATAGGCCCTCTCAGAACCAACTTTTCTAAGCTTTTTGTGGTTTTTTGCACTTCCTAGATCTCCTGGTAACCCACTATTTCAATCCGGCAATTTTTTAGGAATTTCTATTTTATGAATCTAGGTCTAATTATCCATTTATGGTAGCCATTTTATATCATTTCAAAATTATTGCATTATTGAAAATCATCAGATTTTTAGGACAATTGTTTACATTTTTTAAACATTGCACAAGTTGGATAGCTTACTTTTCATGTTAGCATGTTTCCTTTAAAGAGATGTGGTTTTAACATGGTTAAGAATGGATTATATAAGTACAAAATACCCTCTTATGAGTACAATTTAGAGCAAAGAAATGAGGTCATTGAGAAACATGTTAGCCATCCTTATGCTATATTTCCTAGTTATGAGAACATCTTAGAGCAAGAGAACCAAACCATTGACACATTCCTTAATATTACCTTTCATGTCCCTCACTCAAACCCTACTATCTCTCCCATTTGTAAGGATGGTATGATACAAGAGGATAAAAGCATGGATAATCATGAAAACCATAATTGTTCTTCTCTCGATACCTCTCCTATTGGTGAAAAAGGTAACTTGGTGAAAGAAGACACAATCATTGAGAATCATGAAATTGTTGTTTGTCCCTCTCCTTCTCCCACCTGGGAAGATATTATGACACAAGAAGATGAGATCATTGACACATTTTTTAACATTACTTTACCTAGTCTTCATTCATCTCCAAAAATCTCTCCTACTTGTGAGAATGCTTTAGTGAAATAGGATGCAATTGTGGATAATTATGACAATCACATTTTTCATTCTACCAAAATCTCTCCTATTTGAGAAGAGGATATTTTGGTGTTAAAAGATCCAATGATTGAGAACTATGAAAATCCTATTTGTTTCTCTTCCCCTACCTCTCCTACTTTGGAATACATTATAGTACATGGGGATGTAATTGTAGATAACCATGACAATAAAATTTGTTCTTCTCCTAATATCTCTCCTAGTTGTGAAGAAGATAATTCGGTGTTAGAGGATACACTCATTCAGAGCCATTATAATCTTGTTCCTTCCTTTCCTAATGCTCCTACCATTTGTAAAGATCTATTTGAACAAAATTATCCAATCATTGGTAAGCATGAAAATCATAGCTATTCTTCTCTTGATGCCTCCCCTACTTGTGATGGAGTTATCTTACAAAATTCAACCATGAAATGTGAATAACATCTTGTTTGATCCTCTCCTAAAAACTCTCCTACTAGGGTAGATATCATGGTGCAAGAGAATAATAGAATTCATGCATGTATTTCAAACAATATTAATGTGGCTTCATTAGATGAAAATTATAACATTATACTCCACTTTGCTAAAGGATCGTCGAAATAAGGATAAGTCTTTTGAGGTTATGAACATTAGATATCCCTTGAAGTGATCTCTTGAGCCACTTCTTATCCTCTATCTACCCTCGCATGAACCACAAGTTCAAAAAAAAATTGTGCTTACCCTAAGACCAACTCAAAACAATGTTTCATATCAATTGAGTTATAATACCATTTCTCACACATATAATACAAGGAATAATAGGAAATCACCAACAACTGAACCACTTCATTACCATTACCTCAACCTATTTTTCCTAGTGCCCCTCATTTTCCTCTACATAGTGGAAAGGAGTATGACCCTGTTGAACAACTTAAAGACACTCATGCTAAGATATCCTTATGGGATCCTATTCAAGCCTCACCTAGTTATCATAGAATGCTTCAAAATGAATTGCAACAAGTGAATGCAGACATTGTTTTCCACCAAAGTGAGCTCCCTCCTTTGGAACTGTCAAAAAAAATGAAGGTTTCATGAGAATAGCTATTATTAATAGGAAGGGGCTAAAGATAACCCTTGTTGACAATGGCTTAGCCCTTGTGTAGCATTAACCTTTTGGATAAGATTGGATTAGATAAAATCCAAATTCAACCTAACTCTTTATCCATTTGTGGGTTTGATAACATAGGAAAACAACCACTTGGTGTGATCACATAACCTATTATAGTTGGAAAGGAAACATTGCAAACTCCTATTCATGTCATTCCCAATAATATTTTGCATAATCTTCTCTTGGGTAGACCTTGGATTCATGCAATGAATGGGGTTCCTTCTACTCTTCATTGTAAAATACAGTATATCTACAACAACAAAGTGTATACTGTTACAAATATGAAGGTTTTTTCATTGATTTCAACATGAAGTCAACAATATGGTGTTGTCATTGTTATCAACTATGTGTCAAGGAAGTTTTTTGCAAGATGAAGATGTCGAGCATATTGAGAAAATTATTAAAAAGAGGAAAATGGGTTGTTGCGAGTTGTGCATGTGTAGTTGAGATGTACTAAGGAAGTGTTGTGAGCACATGGAGCTATCTTTGTGTTGTAGTGTCTAGAGATGTTTAATGTGTTGAGATGATGCCTTTAGTACTTGGTTTCCAAGTGATTTTGAGAAAATTTGACAAATAGGGAAAATAGTATTGTGAAAGTGTTCAAAATGTGCTATGGGATGTGCTCCATGTTTCTTTTGTGTTGATGCTATGCATGTGTGGATCTGATATGATTTTCAAGGTTTTCATTAGTTGTTATATCCAAAATTTAGGTTTCTAGATTGTTGTGTAGAGTGAGATAATTCCACCAATGTTTGAACTATTTTTTAGTGATGTTTTATGTGGTCTGGGAGAAATATATTTTCTTTGTGTTTCTCCACAGTTTGGCTTTATGTTGTACGGATTTTGGAAGTAGCTTCTAATGTTTGTATCTTTCAGAATTCAAGGCTTCACTTCATTTGGTGTAGTACAGTATGTTTTTCCTATGTTAGTGTGTGAATAAGGTTTATCAGATGTCCTAGGTTGAAGTATTTCTATGATGCGAGTTTGGATGAAGCCTTTGTTGGATCTCAGGTGGTTCGACAATTATTCTATATTTTTTCAAGTGAATTTTGTTGTCCAAAATTTTCATATTGATTTAAGGAAGCATGTACTGAATGCTTTATGTTTTTTAGCACGATTATTGGCTGGCCTTTTTTTAGCACTACATGGGAAGCTTTTGAAATCATGTTGAGGTTTGTTAGGATTTATATGTGTCACCTTCATTCGTATCCACCATGGTAATATTTAGGTGTTGACCTAATTTTAAATTTTAAATGTAACAGATAGTTTTTTACTATGGAGAAGGTTTTCAAGGTTGAGATTGATATAAATAACAGTGATGTTATTGTAAGATGCAAGAGAGATACAAGATATATGTGAGATTGATGCAAGTAATGAATGTGATGAAAATTGTAGAGGTATAGATGCAAATTTGAGCAGAGCAATGTGAACATCAAAGTGTTGGATTCCTAAATGAAGTGAGCTGAAGGTGTCTAAAATCTTTCATGCAAGGCTGAAAATGTGTTGGAGAATTTGTGGCGGATTCCTTATTGCATTGAGAAGTGATTCTATGTGTAATATTTCTCTTCTATCTTTTTTGTTTCTTTTTGTGGCAGTGAGCCTTGGTTGTGGGCCTTTTTGGATAGTGTGTCCTATTCTAGAAGTGAGCCCTTGTATTAGGTTTGCAATTAGTTATATTGTGAGCTAATCCTCACCGTGGTTTTTCCATCAATGGGTTTTCCACATAAATATAGTGGTGTCTTGTGTATGGTTTTGTTATTTGAGTTTCTATTATCCATATTTCATGATTAGTCACTTCAACAAAATAAGGGTTTAATGAATGGTTGTGGATATGATTACTTTTGAGGGTTTGATGTTTTAATTTGCTACAACTGATTCAGCCCCTGCCTCTCAATTATCTGGTTCATTCAACAATTGGTATCAGAGAATGGTTTCTTGGAGAAGAGACTAACTTCTTGAGGTAGATCTAGGATGGCACAATATATTGATTGCCCTAGATTTATTGGAATGGACTATGCATTCTAGAAGACAAAGATGGAAGGATATCTAGCATCTCATGGATTTGAGATGGAAAAGGAAATAAAGACTCATTATGTTGCACCTCAGAATGGTCCAAGCACAAGTGATGAGATCAAGGCACATGAGGTTAATGCTAAGGAAAGATTTATTCTAATGAATAGTCTTTCAAGTTTTGAATTGGTCAAAGTTATGAATCTTAAGTCTTCTAAAGATTTTGGGATAAGTTTGAAATAATTTATGAAGGAGATGATAAATTCAAACAAGCAAAGTTGTAGAATTTGAAAGCATAATTTGAGACCACGCTAATGTCTAAAGATGAAACAATTTCAACCTAAATGTAGAGAGTTAATGATTTGGTAAGTGTTATGAAAGGTCTTGCTACACAAGTCAAAGAACCTAGGGTGGTAAATAAAGTTCTCAAAAAATTTCCTAATTCATACAGTGAAAAGGTATCTACTATTGTGGAACTTGAAAATTTTAATACTTATTCCAAAGATCAGTTGATCGGTACACTAACTTCATTTGAAATGAGGAAACTTGGTTTGAAAAATGGTACAAAAGTGGAAACTTCTTTTAAGGCTAGAAAATTAAAAAATATGATGATGTGGAAGCTAACTTTGTGAGAAGGATGAAAATGGCACCGGTAAGTACAAAGGTAAACTACCTTTCAAATTGTTTAGTTGTAGAAAAGTAGGTCATTATGCTTCAAGATGTCCAAACAAAGTTGTGAACAATAAGAGTAAGGATAATAAAGGAAAGATGATTAAAAGAAGTTACTATGTCAAAGAAGATACTGGTATTTCTGATGATAAATATGATTATGGAGATGGTGATGAAAATGAATTCTTGCTATTGACTTTGAAAGATAAATATACTTCTACTAACTCTGAAATTTGTGTGAAGGAAAGTGTTCCAAAGAAGGTTGAAGGTACTTTGGTTTCTAATTTTCATGTTAAACAAGAGAAGAACTACTTGGTTGTTGAAAGTGGCTGCTCTAATCACATGACTAGAGAAAAAAGTAAGTTTATTAAAATTGAAAAGTATGATGGAGGATTAGTTAAATTTGGAGATGATTCAGGAGCTAAGATTTGTGGAAAAGGTTCAATCAATTTTGATGGCAAGAATAATACTGGAGATTTTTACTATGTTAAGGGTTTAAGGCATAATATTTTGAGTGTTGGAAAAATTTGTAGCAAATATTTTTTTTAAGGATGAAATATGTAAGATCAAAAAAGGGTTCAAAACTATGATTGCTACTAGTAAAAGGACTAATGGAAATATCTATCAACTTAAGGGCATTGATGGTCATTGCTTTATGTCTCTGATTAATTATAGTTGGTTATGGCACTGTTGGATGTGTCACATGAATTTTGATAATCTAGTTAGAATCATTTCATTTTATGCAGTGAGAGACCTACCAAGAATCACAAATCTTATCAATGTTGTTTGCAAGAATTGTCATTTTGGAAAGCAAGTAAGGAGTAGTTTCAAAGGAAAGGAACAATCTGCTACCAGACTACTTGAATTAATACATACAAATCTTTGTGGTCCTACAAGGGTGAGAATTCTTCAAGGTGACAGGTATTTTATGCTTTGGATTGATGATTATTCTAGAATGACATGGGTTACTTTTCTTATAGAAAAAAATTATGCCATAGATAGATTCAAAGCATTTAAAGATATGGTTGAAAATGGAATGGATATAAAAATAAAATGTTTGTTGTCTGAGAGAGGTGGATAATTCACCTCTAATGAGTGTAACATTTTTTGTAAAGTTCATGGAATAAAGAGGCACTTGTCTTCCCCTAGAACTCCTTAGCAGAATGGAGTGGTTGAGAGGAAAAACTGGACTATTCAAGAAGCTATTAGAACTGTGATGAAAGAAGTAAATCTACTACAAGTCTACTACAAAGAAGCAAATCATATTGTTGTTTACATACTTAACAAATTTCAAGCCAAGATAATAGCACAAAGACTCCATATGAGTTATGTTATGTAAGGATTCCTACTACCAAATACTTTAGAGTATTTGGAAGAAAATGTTATATCAAGAGAGATTAAGAAAACTTATGAAAGTTTGATGCAAGTTCTGATGAAGGTATCTTCCTTGGATGTTCTACTAAAATCAAATCTTATAGATGTTACAACAAAAGGCTAAGAAAGATTGTTGAAAGTTCAAATGTTAAGGTTGATGAAAATTCACAAAATTTAATTGCAGTAGATGGATATGTGTTAGATGAACCTGATTGAAGAGAAGAAGAAGAAAAATATGAATAAAAGGAAGTGCAGAATGAAGAGGAAGAATTTTTGGAGAAGACCCCTAATACCCCTAATTATGTGCAAGAGAATCATTCCGAAGAACAAATCATTGGAGATAAGAGGAAGAGAGTATTAACAAGCAGTAGAGCTACTAAAGCTGAGGTAAATCTATATTTACTTTCTAAAGTTGAACCTAAAACAGTAAGTGAGGCATGCATAGATGAACATTGGATGACGGAAATAGAAGAACTTATGAAAATTGAGAAAAATCAGACTTGGGAATTGGTTCCTAGAATGGAAAACAAGAACATAATTAGAACTAAGTGGGTATTTAGAAACAAGCTGAATGAGAATGGAGAAGTGGTTAGAAATAAGGAAAGACTTGTGTGTAAGGGTTACTCACAAGCGAAAGGAATAGAATTTAAGGAAAAAATTTCTCTGGTGGCTAGGATGGAAGCTTTCAGAATTTTTTTGGTATTTTCAGTATACAAGGACTTTAAGGTTTATCAGATGGGTGTAAGTCTATTTTTCTAAATGTTGAATTGGAAGAATAGGTTTACATGGAACAACCAGAAGGATTTCAGTTGTCAGATCAACCAGATATAGTGTATAGATTGAAGAAAGAATTATATGGATTGAAGCAAGCTTCTAGAGCTTGGTATGTAAGATTAGAAAAATATTTGATATAGCAAAGATTCAGTAAAGGCACCGCAGATAGTAAATTTTACTTCAAATTTGAGAAAGACAAAGTCATGATAGTGGTTGTGTATGTGGATGATATTATCTTTGGAGGCAATGAAGCTATGTGTAAGAAATTTTTTGAAGAAATGCATAAAGATTTTGAAATGTCAATGTTTGGGGAGATGAATTTATTCCTTGGGTTACAATTCAATCAAACAGATAAAGGAATTTTCATTTCATAGTCAAAGTATTTCAAAGAGATGTTGAAGAAGTTTGGAATGGAAGAATCCAAAGTGGTATGCACTCCTATGGTGACTAGTTGTAAATTGAGAAAAGATGATGATTCACCTATGGTTGATTAGGGAAAATATAGATCTATGATTGGTAGACTGGGTAAATTCACAAAGATGGTTCCCAAAAAGGGGGCTTAAGTGGCCACTTTTTTTCTAAAATTAGGAAATACTGACCTTGTACGTGAAATTGAGAATAGTTACACTCAAAATTTTGAGATGGAACAAAAACAAGGATCAAAGTGCTCCAAGTCTAGTTTCTAAACTACCAATTTATTTTGAAAATGGTTAAGTGGTTCAAAAGAGGGACATACAAAAATTGGTGTTGCTTTTGTCAGAAAAACATAACATAGCAACTTTTGTACGTCCCTAGCATGGTGAATTTTTTTTAGTATTTTTAAAATCGCTACGGTGAGAAGTTAGCTAATAATATATAGTTGATGCAAAAAAATTTTGATAATTTTTTAATGAATATTTGATTTTTTACTAATTTCTAAGTGGAAACATCCTAAAAAATAGAATTTTAGTTGTGCTACCCCTACAAATTTTAGAAACTAACTGAATTTTTAAAAAAATAAAAATTGTAGAATGGATTATTGTTTCTAAAAAAATAATTTATTTTAAATTTTGATGAATAGTTAATTTATAACGAAAAAATACCAAACACTACTTTTTTCCAAAAAGGAGACACACAAACAAAAAGAATTATGGATGAAAGGTTTAACTTTTTCAGAAAGTGAAAAAAATTGCATCATTGGATAGCTAAGAGAGAAACTAACATTACCCAGGTGTTTGATTTGTTCAACATTGAACCACGTGCAATCCTAACAGTGAGCACAAACCTGATTATGTGAAATATTGTAGAATTTGCAAAAACACATCTCTGGTCGTTGGGAATGCCCTCCAAGCCTTTGGGTTGGTATTCCAAGGAAAATAGCAATCCAAAGGCTTGGGGATTCCCAAAGAAAGATATAATGCACATGTGTTATAATGCAAGTGCATTATAACACACTCACGTTATATCTTAGTTTTGACATGGCTTTTGTGTTTTGTGAATGCATTGACAAAACACAGGCGCATTATAACGTTCTCACGTTTTCATCTACATCGAATTTATTTTTCTTCTCTTTTTTTTTCTTTCTTCTCGTTATCTTTGAGTGAAACTATATACATGAAATAAACATTTAAGTATAAGTTGAAATTTACATATGGATGTTTACTTTCTTATACTTTAAGTTATATTTCATGTATATAGTTGTAGGATGTTTGAGTGGTTTCAGATCTCTAGGAGTTATAATGAAAATTCTAGTTTTCCAAAGATCTCACAAATTTCAAAATTAGTCAAATTTCAATAATCAGGAGGTCAAATTTTAGTAATCAGCAAGTTGTATTATTTATCTCTCTATCTCACTATTTTTATCCCTTACACTATAGACCTCTCTCTCACTATCTCCATCCCTTTATCTGACTCTCTCCCTTGATCTCAAGAACTCTCTCTCTCTCTCTCTCTCTCTCTCTCTCTCTCTCTCTCTC
>VDFB02301416.1:0-30741 GCA_007258455.2 Sequoia sempervirens | reverse complement strand
GACCCATTTTTTCAAACATGCCACTATATTTCTAATTTCATTAAATTGGCAAGCCAATGGGACAACTAGCTTGGTAATTTGGTGAAATTGGCAACCTAACTTTCCTATTTGAAAAAATGGGTCCAAGAAATGGGCTCTCTTGGTGATTTACATCACCGGGAGACCCCATTTCTTGGACCCATTTTTCCAAATAGGCCACTACATTGCCAATTTCACCAAATTGGCAAGTCAGTGGGCCCACTAGCTTGCCAATTCGGTGAAATTGACAACCTAACTTTCCCTATTTGAAAAAATGGGTCCAATAAATGGGGTCTCTTGGTGATGTAAATCACTAGGAGACCCCATTTCTTGGACACATTTTTTTCAAACAAGCCACTACATTACCAATTTCACCGAATTAGCAAGCCGATGAGCCCACTAGCTTGGCAATTTGGTGAAATTGGCAACCTAACTTTCTTGTTTGAAAAAATGGGTCCAAGAAATGGGGTCTCTCGATGATGTAAATCACTAGGAGACCCCATTTCTTGGAGCCATTTTTTCAAACAGGCCACTACATTCCCAATTTCACCAAATTGGCAAGCTAGGGTAGAGTGTTTAAGGGTGGAGGGTAGAAGGTTAAGGGTAGAGAGGAGGGAAATAGGAGTGAGTGAGAGAGAGAGAGAGATACTTGAGAGAGGGAGAGGGGGTGGGAGGGAGAAATTTGAGAGAAAGAGAGGGAGGGAGGGAGGGAGAGAGATAGAGGTAGAGGGTAGATGGTTTTAAGGGCTTAAGGGCTAAGGGTGAAGGCAGATGGTTGGCGGCAGAGGAGAGAGATAGAGTGAGAGGAGTGAGAGATACCTGGAGAGAGGAGTGGGGCAAGGAGGAGACACTTGATAGAGATAGAGGGCAGAGGCTAATATAGAGTGGCCTAAGGGTTTAGGGTTTAAGGGTTATGGGTTTAGGGTTAAGGGTAGAGGGGAGAGAGATAGAGGGAGTGGGTGAGAGAGAAAGAGAGAGACCTAAGAGAGGGAGAGGGAGTGGGAGGTAGATACTTTATAGAGAGACAAAGATAGAGAGAGAGGGAGTGAGTGGGAGAGAGACAGAGGGTAGAGGGCCCACTAGCTTGCTAATTTGGTGAAATTGGAAACCTAACTTGGCCTATCTGGAAATATGGGTCCAAGAAATGGGGTCTCCCGATGATTTACAATCATTGGGAGACACCATTTCTTGGACCCATTTTTTCAAATAGGCCACTACATTTCTAATTTCACTGAATTGGTAAGTTAGTGGGCCCACTAGCTTGCGAATTTAGTGAAATTGGCAACCTAACTTTTCCTATTTGAAAAAAGGGGTCCAAGAAATGGGGTCTTTTGGTGATGTAAATCACTAGGAGACCCCATTTCTTGGACCTATTTTTTTCAAACAGGCCACTACATTGCCAATTTCACTGAATTGGAAAGCCAATGGGCTCAATAGCTTGGAAATTCATTGAAATTGGCAACCTAACTTGCCTATTTGAAAAAATGGGTCCAAGAAACAGGGTCTCCCGGTGATGTAAATCACTAGGAGACCCCGTTTCTTGGACCCATTTTTCAAAATAGGCCACTACATTCCCATTTTCACTAAATTTGAAAGCTAGGGTAGAGGGTTTAAGGGTTTAATGGTTTAGGGGTTAATGGTAGAGGGTAGAGGGTTAAGGGTAGAGGGGAGAGAGATAGGATTGATTGACAGAGAGAGAGAGACTTGAGAGAGGGAGAGGGGGTAGGAGGGAGATACTTGAGAGAAAGAGAGAGGGAGGGAGTAGGAGAGAGATAGAGGGTAGAGGGTTTAAGGTTTTAAGTGTTAAAGGTAGAGGGTAGATGGTTAAGGTTAGAGGGGATATAGATAGGAGTGAGTGAGTGAGTGAGAGAGAGACTTGAGAGAGGGAGAGGGGGTAGGAGGGAGAGACTTGATAGAGATAGATGGTAGAGGGTTAAGAGTAGATGGTTTAAGGGTTTAGGGTTTAGAGTTAAGTGGAAAGGGGAGAGAAATAGAGGGAGTGAGTGTGAGAGAGAGAGAGATAGAAAGAGAAAGAGGGAGTGATTGGGAGAGAGATAGAGGGTAAGGGGGCCACTAGCTTGCCAATTCGGTGAAATTAGAAACCTAACTTGGCCTATTTGAAAAAATGGGTCTAAAAAATGGGGTCTCCCAATGATGTAAATCACCAGGAGATCCCATTTCTTGGACCCATTTTGTTAAACAAGCCGCTACATTGCCAATTTCAATGAATTGCCAAATCAGTGGGCCCACTAGCTTGCCAATTTAGTGAAATTGGTAACCTAACTTTCCCTATTCGAAAAAATGGGTCCAAGAAATGGGGTCTCCTAGTGATGTAAACCAATGGGATACATCACTAGGAGACCCCCTTTCTTGGGCCCATTTTTTCAAACACGCCACTACATTGCCAATTTCATAGAATTGGAAAGCCAGTGGGCCCACTAGCTTGGCAATTCAGTGAAATTGGCAACCTAAATTTCCTATTTAAAAAAATGGGTCCAAGAAGAAGGGTCTTCCAGTGATGTAAATCACTAGGAGACCATATTTCTTCGACCCATTTCTCTAAACAGGCAACTACATTCCCAATTTCACTGAATTGGCAAGCTAAGGTAGAGAGTATAAGGGTTAAGGGTAGAGGGTAGAGGGGAGAGAGATAAGAGTGAGAGAGAGAGAGAGAGACTTGAGAGAAGGAGATGGGGTAGGAGAGAGACAAAGGGAGTGGGAGAGAGATAGAGGGTAGAGGGTAGATGGTTTAAGGGTTTAAGGGTTAAGGGTAGAGAAGAGGGAGATAGGAGTGAGTGAGAGAGAGAGAGACTTGAGAGAGGGAGAGGGAGCAACAAGGAGAGCCTTGATAAAGATAGAGGGTAGAGGGTTAAGAGTATAGGGTTTAAGGGTCTTGGGTTTAAGGGTTTAGGGTTTAAGGGTTAAGGATTTAGGGTTTAGGGTTAAGGGTAGAGGGAACAGAGATAGAGGGAGTGAGTGAGAGAGAGACCTAAGAGAGGGTAGAGGGTTAAGATTAGAGCAGAGAGAGATAGGAGTGACTGAGTGAGAGAGAGACTTGAGAGAGGGAGAGGGGGTAGGAGGGAGAGACTTGAGAGAGATAGAGGGTAGAGGGTTAAGAGTAGAGGGTTTCAGGTTTAAGGGTTTCGGGTTTAAGGGTTTAGGGTTTAAGGGTTAAGGATTTAGGGTTTAGGGTAAAGGGTAGAGGGGAGAGAGATAGAGGGAGTGAGTTAGAGAGAGAGATACCTAACAGAGGGAGAAGGGGTGGGAGGTATAGACTTGAGAGAGAGAGAGATAGAGGGTAGAGCATTAAGATTAGAGGGTAGAGGGCCCACTATCATTACCGATTCGGTGAAATTGGAAACCTAACTTGGCCTTTTTGGAAAAATGAGTCCAAGAAATGGGGTTCTTGGACCCATTTTTTCAAGCAAGCCACTACATTTTCAATTTCACTGAATTAGAAAGCTAGGGTAGAGGGTTTAATGGTTAAGGGGAGAGGGGAGAGAGATAGAGGGAGTGAGTGAGTGAGTGAGAGAGAGACTTGAGAGAGGGAGATGGGGTAGGAGGGAGAGACTTGAAGAGAGAGAGTGGTAGGGAGTGGGAGAGAGATAAAGGGTAGAGGCTAGAGGGTAGAGGGTTAAGGGTAGATGGGATAGAGATAGAAGGATTGAGTGAGAGAGAGAGAGACTTGAGAGAGGCAGAGGGGATAGGAGGGAGATACTTGAGAGAGAGTGAGGGAGTGGGAGAGAGATAGATGGTAGAGGGTATAAGGGTTTGAGGGTTAAGGGTAGAGGGGAGAGAGATAGAAGGAGTGAGTGAGTGAGAAAGAGAGAGAGACTTGAGAGAGGGAGAGGGAGAGGGAGTAGGAAGGAGATACTTGAGAAAGAGAGAGGGAGAGGGGTATGAGGGAGAGACCTTAGAGACAAAAACATAGAAAGAGAGAGAGAGAGAGTTCTCTAGTTAGGGTGGGACGGAGACTTGAGAAGAGGGGTAGGGGTGGAAGGGAGAGACCTGAGAGAGAGAGAGAGATAGAGAGAGAGAGAGAGGGAGTTATCTACTTATGGTGGGAGGGAGAGACTTGAGAGAGGGGGAGGGGGTGGGACAGATAGAGCTGAAAGAGAGGTAGATATGGAGAGAGAGAGAGAGAGAGAGAGAGAGAGAGAGAGAGAGATTTTTGTAGTTAGGGTGGGAGTGAGATACTTAAGAGTGGGAGAGGGGGTGGAAGAGGGATACCTAAGAGAGAGATAGATTTCTCTAGTTAGGGTTAGGAGAGACTTAGGAGAGGGAGAGAGAGACCTGAGAGATAGGGGAGAGAGAGAGAGTTCTCTAGTTAGGGTGGGAGGGAGAGAGAGGGAGAGAGACGGATAAGAAGTGGGAGAGATACATATAGAAAGAGAGATAGATAGATAGAGATGGAGAGAGAGAGTGTGTGTGAGGGGGTGTGAGGGAGAGACTAGAGATAGAATGTGTGTTTGTGTGTGTGTTCTCTAGTTAGTGTGGGAGGGAGAGACTTGAGAGAGGGGAGGGGGGAGGGAGACTTGAGAGAGAGGGGGGGTAGGAGGGAGAGACTAGAGAAGGAGGTGGAGGATAGACTTGAGAGAGAGGGAGAGAGGGAGAGAGAGGGAGAGGTGGAGAGGGAGATATAAGGAGGGGGAGAGAGAGAGAGAGAGTTCTCTAGTTAGGGTGGGAGGGAGAGACTTAAGAGATGGATAGAGAGACTTGAGAGAGAGAGAGAGAGAGAGAATTCTCTAGTTAGGGTGGGAGGGAGAGACTTGAAAGAGAAAGAGTTCTCTAGTTAGGATGGGATGGAGAGACTTGAGAGAGGAAGAGGGGCTAGGAGAGGGAAAGGGGGTGGAAGAGAGAGACTTGAGATATAGGGGCTAAGAGGAAGAGAGATATTCTCTAGTTAGGGTGGGAGGGAGAGACTTGGGAGAGAGGGAGTGGGAGAGAGAGAGAGGGGGGTGAGAGGGAGAGACTTTAGAGAGAGATAGAGAGAGTGTGTATGTTCTCTATTTAGGGTGGGAGGGAGATACTTGAGAAGAGGGTAAGGGGGGGGGAGGGAGAAACCTAAGAGAGAGAGAGATTGTGTGTGTTTGTATTCTCTCGTTAGGGTGGGAGGGAGAGACCTGAGAGAGGGAGATGGGACCTAAGAGGGAGAGACCTAAGAGAGAGAGATAGAGGGAGTGAGATAGGGGGTGGGAGGGATAGAAGGAGGGATAGACCTGAGAGAGAGGGGATTGGACCTAAAGCCTAAGCCATAAACCATAAAGCCTAAACCAAAGAGAGAGAGATGGGGGAGGGAGAGTGTGTGTGAGAGAGATAAACATAAAGTGGAGGAAGGATGGGAGATTAAGAGAGAGGGGGAGTGGGAGGGAGAGTGAGAGGGAATGAGGGAGGGAGAGGTAGAGATGGAGAGAGGTAGAGAGAATTATATAGGGGAGGAGAGATAGAGATGTGGGAGGAGGGAGGGAGAGATAGAGAGAAGTAGAGGGGAGGAGGGAGGGATAGAGGGAGAGAATTTGGATAAAGAGAATGAGAGAGAGGAGGAAGGAGGAAGGTGGAGATTGAGGAGAGAGGGAGGCAGATAGTAGAGATGGATAGGGTTGATAGAGAGTAGAGAGGAAGGTGGTTGGGATGAAGGAAGAGAGAGAGGAGAGAGTGAGAGAGAGAGAGAGGAAGTAGAGAGGAATAGGTTGATGAGTGAAGTAGAGAGGGAATGTGGGTGGAGAAGAGAGAGAGGATAGAGGTAGGAAAAATTAGAGGAGGAAGGAGGAAGGGAGGAAAGGTGGAAGGGATGGAGGGGGAGATAGGTGGTTGGGATGAAGGAAGAGAGATAGGGAGGAGGGAGGGAGAGAGAGAGAGAAGTAGAGAGGAATAGGTTAGATAGAGTGAAGTAGAGAGGGAAGGTGGGTGGGAGTAAAGAAGAGAGAGAGGGGGAGATAGAGAAAATTAGAGAGGGAAGGAGGAAGGGAGGAAAGGTGGAAGGGATGGAGGGGGAGAGAGAGGTTAGATAGATAGAAGTATAGAGGGAAGGAGAGAGTGTGAGAGCGAGGTATAGAGAATAAAGGATAAAAATGAGTGAGACAAAGAGAGAAAGATGATACAACTTGGTGATTATTGAAATTTGACCTCCTAATTACTGAAATTTGACATGCTGATTACTGAAATTTGATTGTCTAAGATTTTTGAGATCTTCCAAAAACTAGAATTTGCATTATAACTCCTGGAGATCCGAAACCACTCTCAAACATCTTGAAACTATATACATGAAATATAACTTAAAGTATAGGAAAGTAAATGTCCATATGTAAATTCCAACTTATACTTAAATGTTTACTTCATGTATATAGTTTCCCTGAAAGATAATAAGAACAAAGAGACAAGAAAAAGAGAAGAAAAAAATTTCAATGTAGAAAAAAACGTGAGCGCATTATAACATGCTTGCGTTTTGGAAATATTTTTTGATTTCAAAAAATGCACATTTTTTGAACTCAAAATGTGCGCGTTTTTTTAAATTTAAACCATAACACGAGCACGTTTTACTATAACATGCTCATGTTTTTTCTATTTCGGGATGAAAAAGTAAATTTTCCACAAATTGGCTACCCATCTTTTTGCACCCGCTCGACTGTTATATCTAACTATTACTAGATCAGATATCATTCATGTAGTTTGTCTTGTGGCTAGATTTCAAGATCCTAAAGAAACACATGTTGAAATAGTGAAGAGGATATTCAGATATTTAAGAGGCACTCTGGATTATGGATTATGGTATCCTAAGGATACTAATTTCATATTAAATGCTTATATAGATGCATATTGGGTTGGTTGTGTTGATGACAAGAAAGTACAAGTAGTGGTGCATTCTTTCTTGGATGTATATTGGTGTCATGGTTAAGTAAGAAGAAAGATTTAGTTTCTTTATCTAGTGTAGAGGTTGAGTATATTGCAACAACATCTTGTTGTACACAAGTATTGTGGATGAGATAGAAATTGAAGGATATTAGACTAGTGTATGATGAGCCTATTTCTATATTTTTTGATAACACACGTGCAATTAACATTTCAAGGAATATAGTGATGCATTAAAGGACAAAACATATATTAATAAGGTATCACTTTTTGAGAGAAAAGGTTATGGAGAATCAGGTGAAGCTTGAATATGTGCCTAAAAAGGATCATATTTTTGACATATTTACTAAGGCTCTTCCTAAGGATACTTTTGATTATCTTCAGGAGAAGTTGGGGTTTATTTCCCCTCCTTTGAACTATATGCATATGGAGATGCATTATTCTAGTGGATCTATGGATTCATCAATTTTCTAGACTAATTTTGGTGGCTACCTCTATGGGTGAGTAGGTAGTGTCATGTAGTGTTACAGTAAGGAATAGTGTCATTGTTTCATAGTTGTTGATTTGGTTGGGTGTACTACTAAGGGGGAATATTCAGAGTAGGTATCTTTGTTTAGTGTCAAAGAGGGAGAAAAATACAAAAAAAAAATATCCTTTTTCATTGATGTCAAAGGGGGAGAAAAGATCATGTGAAAAAATTTATCTACTTAGGGGGAGAAAATAAAGGAAATCATAAGAAAGTGTGTTCAGATTTGTTGTGTTTTCTTTGATGGTTTTTCACATCATGTGTTGCCATCAATGACAAAGGGGGAGATTGTTGCAAGTATGATTTTTTTTTCATTGATGTTAAAAAGAATTCAACATGCTAGTGTTTTCATTGATGTCAACCATGTGTCAAGGAATTTTGTTGCATGATGAAGATGTCGAGGATATTGAGAAAATTGTGAATTGGAGGAAAATAGGTTGTTGCAGGTTGTTCATGTGTAATTAAGATACTGAGGAAGTTGTGTGAGTACATGAAGCTATCTTTATGTTGCAGTGTCTGGAGATGTGTAATATGATGAGATGATGCCTCTAGTACTTGGTTTCCAAGTCCTTTTGAGAAAAAATGATAAACAAGGAAAATAGTGTTGAGCAAGTGTTTAGAATGTGCTCTGGGATGAGCTCCGCATTTCTTCTATGTTGATACTATGCCTATGTGGATATAATATGTTGATCAAATTTTTCATTAGTTGTTATGTCCAAAATTTGGGTTTATGGATCGTTGTGCAGAGTGATATTTTCACCAATGTGTGAACTAGTTTTTAGTGATGTTTTTCGTAGTCTACGAGAAATGTATTTGCTCCATGTTTCTTTGCAATTTGGCTTCAAGTTGTGCAGATTTGGGAAGTTTCTTATAATGTTTGTATCTTTCAGATTTCAAGGTTTCACTTGATTTGATGTAGTACAATTGTGTGTTTCATGTGTCATTGTGTAAATAAGGTTTACCGAATGTTCTAGGTTGAAGTATTTTTATGATGTGAGTTTGGATGAAGTCTTTGTTAGATATTAGGTGGTTTGAGGATTATTCTAGATCATGTTCAAGTGAATTTTTTTGTCTAAAATTTTTGAATTGATTTAAGGATGCGTGTACTTAATGCTTTATGGTGGTTAGCACAAGTATTTGTCAACCTTGTGCTAGCACTACATGCAAATTTTATGAAAGCATATTGTAGGGCATTTAGATTTATATGGGCTTCCTTCATTCCTATCCATCGTAGGAATGTTTAGGTTCTGACCTAATTTGAGATTTTAAATGTAATGGATAGTTATCGACCTTGGAGAAGTTTTTCAATGCTGAGTTTGATATAAATAAGAGTGATGTTTTTGTAAGATGCAAGAGAGAGAGAAAAGATATATGTGATGAAAATTTAAGAAGTATAGATGTGAATTTGAGTAGAGCAGTGTGAACTTCAAAGGTGTTGGATTTCTGAAGGAAGTGAGTTGAAGATGTCTAAAATATTTCATGCAAGGCTGAAAAAGTGTGGGAGAATTTGTGGTTGATTCCTTGTTGCATTGAGAAGTGATTCTCTCTATAAAATTTCTCTTCTGTCTTCTTTATTTCTTTTTGTGGCACTGATCCCTGGCAGTGAGCCTTTTTGGATAGTGTGTCCTATTTTAGCAATGAGCCCTTGTACCAATTTTGGAATTACTTATATTGTGAGCTAATCCTCACCGTGGTTTTTCCCTCATGGGTTTTCCATGTAGTTTTTTGTTTTCTTGTGTATGGTGTTGTTATTTCAATTTTTGTTATTTGCATTTCATTATTAATCACTTTAACAGAATAAGCGTTTAATGAATGGTTGTGGATCTAAATACTTTTGAGGGTTTGATGTTTTGATTTTCTACAACTAATTAACCCCACCCTCTCAATTGTTTGGTTCATTCAACATATACAATCAAGGTCAGACCTAAACTAGAAATTTGTTTGCACACTAAGAAAGACAAGGAAAATCCTTTGAAAACATTGACACCAACTACACAAGTGGAACCCATGTAAGAGAAATAAAAAAGAAAATCATATTGAAGAAGTTACAAAGTTACTAGATGATGATTGGGGTTCCTTAGATTTCACACCTACATTCATGGGAGAATACAAGATCATAACAAAAATGTTGGAAAAGGGAAAAGAATCGGTGGTAATCTCAACACAAAATTCAAAAGAACCTTCAAAAGAATCCACTTCAACCACTTTAGAAGAAGAAACAAATTACACAACAAAATTTGATGAATTTTATTATGAACAACCACCGAATCAAAAAGAAATGGAAAATATTTATGGAAGAGGTTATGAACTTTTGAAAAAACTTGGTTATAATGGAAAACGATGTGGTGATAGAGATTAAGGTATTGTTGTCCCTATAGATCCTAATACATAAGAAATGGATATTTTTCTCAGTTATTATCCATCAAAAGAAAAAAAGAAAAAACAAAGCATCAAAAAATCCTTCACTCAATACCAACACTATTACAAAATATTCCTCTAAGCCAACTTTAACCTTGGTGCATCCTGAACTGATAGAAATAGCTAGTGGTATTGGTTATTGTCCTTCAAAATAAATGAAAGAATCAAAGAAAACTTTGCTTACTATCAATGTCATCATGGAAAACATTAATGATTGGAATTCATTAGATTTGACACCCTCCTTCAAGGGAGACTACAAAATCTCACAATATTTAAAGAGTCTTGTGTATGTATGACACCTTGTACTAAGAAAGAGATATATTTTTCACAAAAGAAAGGAACATCTACTATTGTTCAAGAGAGTATCTTTTCAAGACTCCTCCAAGATCACTTGATATGTCTCCCTCCAAGAATGCAAAATAAATTTTACAACAAGAGTTCATTTTGTAAATATCATAGAGTTCATGCTCATTTAATTAATGAATGTAAGGCTTTGAGTAATAAAATTCAACACCTTAAGGATTGTGGTGCTCTTCCTTGTGTGATGCACCTATTTCGTCTATTTGATATTGATTTTTCATCCTATCGTGTTACTCATCGCTATGTGGCATTAGTAGCTTTATGTGTCTTGCTCATTGTCATTCATAGTGGTAGATTTTTTGGTGAAACCATATCTCTCTTGGTAGCAACATGATAGTTCTTGGTGTTTGTCTTTGTCTCTATGATTGGGGGCAAGGATAACTAGTATTTTGAGGTGTGCATTCTTTTCAAGGATCACCTCTTCCTCTCTTTCTACTTAAAATACCAACATAGAAAGTATGTTGACATTTTAAGTGGGGGCATATGGTACCATGTGCATTATCTAGATGTTCTCTTCTTAGTGATGATACTATATACCTCCTAGGAAGTGTGAATTATTTTATTCAAAGTGTGGTCTTCTAAATTCATGTGATGTTTCTTCTTCTTGGTGACGTTGGGTTTGATTTCCTTCAAGATCATGACCTAAGTGTATGATATTCCTCTTAGTGGTAATGTTATGGATTGTATTCCATAGGTTGTGAATCTTTTATACTTGACTAGTCCTCTCTTGGAGATGTTAGGCACGATGTTCCCTAAGAGAAGACCTTACATGAACTAATAAAAACCCCTTTGAATATGTATTATCCTACTTGCATTTTTTTCATGAGTGCTTATAATAACATGCCTTGTTAACCTTATGAAGCTCAAAGTTCATATTCTTTGTGGTGCCTTATTGAGGTTATTAGAGGTATAGTTTTGGTATGGTTTGTTTGATGGGAAGCCTATAGACCTAGCATGAATTTCTCATTATATAGTGAGAGACTGTAGATGTGGCATGACTTCTCACTTAGGCACTTTTTGGGGGCTCACCTAGTGGACAATCTGAGGCTCCATTATCTCTTGTGAGCATGCATTGTTGTTTTCCTAGTGGACATCATGTTATGCTTGTGAATATTTTATTAGACAAACAATTGAGGTGTGTTCCACATCACGTTGGACAGTCAAGGCTTGATCCACCCCCTTTTTTGTTTGTTTCTATTTTTCTTTCTTTTATTCTTTGAAATTGTGTATTTTTTTAATCTTGGCTTTCTACTGCATATCATACATCTTGTGTCTGTCCCTTTTTTCTTATGTTGGTTTGACATGGGATCATAGATCCTGGGGGCTTGACCACCTCCTTGATCCTTATCATCCTATCCCATCAACATTTGTGCACTTGGACCCCTCTCGACACATATTTTTCTACTTTAGTGTGAGTTTGCACTTGTTCTCATCCTCTCACTAAAGTGGGGACTAAATTTTGGTTGAACAATAAAACTAAGATTGGGGGTGAATCAGCTATTAGAGATCTAAAACTTAATTCATTCACTGGAACTAATCCTTAACACTTCTTAAATGATCAAACATTAAATACTAGTGCAAAAACTGAAACCATCACGCAAACACAATAACACCATATTTATGTAGAAAACCAAATAAGGTAAAAACCATGGTGAGGATTAACTCATACTATAGATAATATCAAAACCAATTACAAGAGGCTCACTACCTGAGAAACAAGGCTCACTACCAAAATAGGGACTCATTGTCCAACAATGCTAACAACTCAGAGGGCTCACTGCCACAAAGATACAAATAAGATAGAAGAGATATGTTATAGAGAGAAGACAATATCAATGCAATGGAGAAATGAAACACAATTTACTCAACCATTTTCAGACATGAATGAATGATAGAGTACACCTTCTCCTCACTACATCTGAAAACTCAGCATCTAGGCTTCACACTGATTTTCCACACTTGCATCACACACACTCACTAATTCACATCAATCTCACATCTATATTCTCTATTCCTTTGCACTTATCTCTCTTATCTTTCTATACTTTTCACTACTAACTCATCCTATATTTATACCATCTTCAACTTTGAAACATATCCAAAGTCAGCTATCCAAATTCAAATTCAAATTAGGTCTATGCTAAAACATGCTAGGGTGGAACTAGAATGAGGGTGACCCAAACACATGCTTCATATGGAACACATAGAAAAATTAAGTACAAACCAACTCCAAAGATGATGTTTAACTCAAGGTTAGTTAAACCAATGTAAAACACATAGAACAATTAAGTACAAACCTTCCAAATATCAAAATTATCTTCAACATAATCAAAACAACTCAACTCTATAGCCACAATTCATAAAAATTTAACAAATAGAAATCCAAACCAACAACATTACTCTGAGTCCTGAACCAGAAACATAGAAAACCACAATTTACAACTGGTGAACATAGGTCGCATTGTACAATGAATCAGTGACCAAAAATATGGATTTACCAACTTCCAACAATCATGATCAACATATCTAAACCACACAAACATAGGATCAAATCCTGGATAAAAACTTAGAGAAACCATTGAACACCTGCAATATTTCTTCAATACAATTTTCGCACTATCCTCGACATATACAACCAATAACTTGTATCCATGACACTAATGATAATAGAAACTAGTTGATAACCAATTGACTAGTTGAAATCAATGGAAAAACCTTCATTCTTTCCATTCTTGCAACAATCTCCCCCTTTGTCATTAATGGCAACACATGATGTGAAAAACCATCAAAGTCACCATACAAGCTCTAAATACACTTCTTAAGATTTTTCTTTCTATTTCTCCCCCTTAGTAGATAATATTTTATATTTTTCCTCTTTCTCCTTCTTCTTCACATGATTCCTCTCTTTTTCACATGCTTCCTCTCCCCCTTTGACATCAATGGAAAAGGAAAAATATATTTTACATTGATTTCTCTTTTTTCATTAAAAACAAAATACTCTCAATGACAACACTTGACACTACCTTCTCCCCCTTACTAGATAATATTTTATATTTTTCCCCTTTCTTCTTCTTCTTCACATGATTCCTCTCTTTTTCACATGCTTCCTCTCCCCCTTTGACATTAATGGAAAAGGAAAAAGATATTTTACATTGATTTCTCATTTGTCATTAAAAACAGAATACTCTCAATGACAACACTTGACACTACTTGCTTCCCCTGAGAGGTAGCCACCACAACATCAGTCTAGAAGAAAGATAGATCCATAGATCCACAAGACTGATGCATCTCCATATGCATATTAGTTCAAGAAAGGAGGGACAATGACCCCTAACTTCTCCCGAAGATACTCAAAATTATATTTAGGAAGATCCTTCATAAATATATCAACAATCTAATCCTTTGTTAGAACATATTCAAGTTTTACTTCATTCTCCATGACCTTATCTCTCAATAAATGATGCCTGATAGATATATGCTTCATCCTCAAGTGCATCATAGGATTCTTTAAAATGTTAATTACAATTGTATTATCATAGAAAATGGAAATAGGATCATCATACACCACTGTGATAGCTTTCAATGTATGCTTCATCCATAGAGCTTGTGTACATCAAGATGCAATAGTAATATACTTAGCCTTAGCAATAGAGAAGGAGACTAAATATTTTTTTTTACTCAACCATGCTACCAATCTGCAACCTAGAAAGAATGCACCACCACTTGTACACTTTTTGTCATCTACACATCTAGCCCAATCTGCATTTGTATAGGAACTTAGTGTAAAATCAGTATCTCTAGGATACCATGACCCATAATCTAGAGTTACATTCAAATATATGAATATTTTTTTAATAGTAACAACATGTGTTTCCTTAGGATCCTCTTAAAATCTAGCCACAAGATAGACAACATGCATAATATCTAGCCTAATAGCAATCAAATACAATAGTCCACCAACCATAGATCTATAGTTACTCTGATTAGCCTTAGGTGAGTCATCATCTTTACCCAATTTGCAACCAGTCACCATAGGAGTACATATTGGTTTGGAACTATCTATCCCAAACTTCTTCAACATCTCTTTCACATAATTAGACTATGAAATAAAAATTCCTTTCTTTTTTTGATTAATCTGTAGCCCAAGAAAGAAATTCATCTCTCCAACCATAGACATTTCAAATTCTTTTTTAGATCTCTTCTGCAAACATATTGCACATATTTTCATTTCCTCCAAAAATAATGTCATCAACATATACAACTACAATTAGGATTTTTTCATTTTCAATCTTTAAATACAGATTAATTTTTGTCATACCTCTGTTTAAACCTCATTGAATCAAATACTTGTATAGCCTCACATACCAAGCTTTAGGAGCTTGCTTCAATCCATATAAGGCTTTCTTCAATCTGTACACCATATCCAGTTGATCTGTGAACTGAAATCCTTCTAGTTGTTCCATGTAAACCTCTTCTTCTATATCACCATTCAAAAATGTTGACTTGACATCCATCTGATAGAACTTTAAGTCTTTATGAGAAGCAAATGCTAATAACATCCTTGTAGCTTCCATTCTTGCGATCAAAGCAAAGGTTTCTTGAAAAACTATGCCTTATACTTGTGAGAAAACTTTACACACAAGCCTAGCTTTGTTTCTAACCACTTCTCCACTCTCATTCAACTTATTTCTGAATACCTACTTCAATCCAATAATGTTTTTTATCTGTTGGTCTTGGGACCAATTCCCAAGTTTGGTTCTTCTTAATATACATAAGTTCTTCTTTCATAGCTTCTATCTAGAGTTCATCTTTACATGTTTCACTTACAGTCTTTAGTTCAATCTTATAAAATAAACATAAATTAACTTCAACAGTAGCTTTTCTTCTATTCAATACTCCTTTAGTCTTATCTCCAATAATATAACTTTCTAAATGATTCTTCTACACATATCTAGGTGTCTTATGTGACACCACCGAAACTTCTTCTCTTTCATTCTATTTATTCTACTTCTCTTGCTCATCATTTCCTTGTTCTTCCACAATCTCTTCAATTCTTATACAATCAGGTTCATCAGATACATATCCATCAATGTCAATTGAATTCTTCATTGTCTCATCAACCTTGATACTTGCACTAACTACAATCTTTCTCAATCTTTTATTGAAACATTTGTATGCTTTTCTTTTAGTAGAATATCCAAGAAAAATTCCTTCATCACTTCTTGCATCAAATTTTTTTAAAGTTTCTTCATCTCTTATGATATAGCATTTATTTATGAATACCTTGAAATAATTGATAGTAGGAATTCTTCCATTCCGTAACTCATAGGGAATCTTTGTACTATTTTCTCTTGCTTGAACTTGATTGAATACATAAAAAATAGTATGAATAGCTTCTTTCCAGTAAACATCTAGTAAACCAAATTCAATAATCACTGATCTAGTAGCCTCTTGAACTGTTATATTTTTCCTTTCAACAACTCCATTCTGCTGAGGAGTTCTCGAAGCAGATAATTGTCTTCTTATTCCATTCACTTCACAAAAAATATTAAACTCATGGGAAGTGAAGTCTGTAAGGAAAATCAGATGCGGAAACAATTCTCCTAACGTCAATACCTTAGAGAAGAATGTAGATATACTTTTAATTTTTCAATTATAGTTCAACTAAGATGCACTATGAAGTAAATAACAGAAATAGAGTATTTGACAATCACACATGAACACCAGATATACGTGGGAAAACCCTTATGGGAGAAAAAACCACCACACCAAGAGAAATCACTTTGTATTATAGTAATGGAGATTACATACAAATGGCATACTTATCTTTCTAGTGTCTATTTACAGCAGCATTCACCATGAACAATCTTGTATAGGAACCTTCAAGTTACAGTCTACACAGAATAGAATTCATTTACTGATCATACAACCACAAAGCAATCGGTCGATGCAACCAACCAATAACAATATACAATCATAGAGTATATCCCTATTGTTCCATGTCTGTCGAGCTTCCTCACTGAACTGTCATAACAAACAACCTTTTAACTATTCATCTTCAGCTTCTCCTATTGGTCCACGAGACTCCACATACGACGGTCAAACTGTCAACAAAATTTGCACTATATTGGCATCTTGGTGAGACACTAACAGTGTCTTGCCAATGCCACATAACCTTCATATCGACATCACCAAGAGTAATCATCTTTGCCAAGATGTTCTATCAAGCTTTCAGTGTTACGCCAAAACACCAAGCAGTCGCCCAGACCTATTGCTTTCACTAGGAGATCATAGCAAGTCACCAAAGATTATACATAAGTCACATATTATACCGAGCTCCAAAGAATAGTTGGCAAGACTTAACATCTTTGCCGAGACTTCTTCCCGAACCATTTTGGTTACCTCGATAGCCATCGCCTATCAGCAAGACATCCATCAATCGCTAAGAGATCTCCCTGAGATCCTTTGTGTTACACCGAACACCGAACGGTCGGCAAGACTTAACACTCTCGCCAAGAACTTTCCTCGATCACTTTGAGTTACTCTGATGAACGTTTGGATGTGTCCCCATTGGCGTGACCTTCACTATTCGCTAAGACCTCACACTGAAATCTTTATGTTACGGTGAAGACATAATATGTATTCCTATCGGCGAGACATTTTCACTTCGCCGAGACATCATAATGAAACAAACATGTTACTCTGATGAACCCAAGTGTTACACTGTCGGTGAGACATTGGCTATTCGTTGAGACTTATCACCGAACCGACATAGGTTATCCCAAAGCCTGTGGTCATCATGAGTCTCCCTGATTTACGATTGAATGGCCTGTTGGCCAAAGAACTCCACGCGATAAGAGGTCATAGCAAATATACTATGTCATAGCAAAGGCTCCAAAGAATAAGTGTTCAGCAAGACTTCTGCAAGGTCATAGCGACCTATTCAAAACAAAATGTATCAAAGCTGCTAGTTAGCCAGACATGATAGATGTCATACCAACTTTACTCCAATGGATGTTTCAGCTTGGACTGATTGAGGCATAATTCCAACAATCTCCCACTTGACGAAGATCATACAGGCACCTCTAGAGCACAACATAACTTACTAAAAATCATGGGCACTAAGCCCCATTGAACTGGCACACCACCTGAAATTTTTTGTGCTCACTGGCTTCATCAATGAATCTGCAAAATTCTCCAAAGTATCAATCTTTTCCAAACTGACCTTTCCATCCTCCACCATATCTCATACAAAGTGGTACTATACATCAATATGCTTCGTCCTGGCATGGAAAGTAGGGTTCTTTGCCAGACAAATTGCACTCTGACTGTCACTGAAAATCATTATTTCCCCTACATCAAAACCAATGTTAGAACACAAATGTTTCAACCAAACTGCTTCTTTATAAGCATGAGTAGCTGCCATGTATTCAGCCTCTGTAGTGGACAAAGCGACTACAACCTGCCACTTACTCATCCAACTCACTGCACCACCATTCAACATGAAAATGTATCCACTGGTGTACCTCCTATTGTCAATGTCCCTTGCCCAATCAGAATCTACATATCCACGAATGCTAAGAGTATTATGTGATTCAATCGAATTCCCATGGTAACACAAATCAAAATCTGAAGTACCCTTCAAATATCTAAATACTCTCTTCACAACATCCCAATGCGTTCTTCCTGGATTAGCCATAAATCGACTAAGAACTCCCTCTGCTTGGGCAATGTCTAGCCTTGTACAGATCGTTGCATAAATGAGACTGCCAACCGCACTAGCATAGGGTACATTGGTCATGTCCTCCATCTTAGTAGGATATTTTGGACAGTCCTCAATAGATAGCTTCGTTCCCTGCAAGACTGGAACCACTAGCTATTTGCAATCATTCATACAAAATCTCTCAAGAACAGTCCTGATATACTTACTCTGACTGAGCCATAGTTATCTATTCTTCCTGTCCCTAGTTATCTCCATCCCCAGAATATACCTTGTTGCACCAAGATCCTTCATTTCAAACTTATCAGACAATTGAGACTTAAGATCAGAAATCATTAGCTTACTATTGCCTATGAACAACATATCATCGACATAGAGAGCAATAACAAGTACTTGATCACTTTCAGCTTTATAATATACGCAGTGATCATATTTTGATCTCACAAATCCCAAAGACAATACAAAAGTATCAAATTTTTGGTACCACATTCTAGGTGACTGTTTTAACCCCATACGTAGACTTTTAATTTGCATACTAGTTTTCTTTACTTTTCTCAAAAGTGCTCAGGATGGGACATATAGATTTCTTCTTCAAGATCACCGTGAAGAAATGTTTTCTTCACATCCATCTATTCAACCTCTAAGTCATATGCTGTTGCAAGTGACAAAAGAAATCTAATGGACATCGCCTAGCTGGCCAGAGAAAAATATTTCATAATCAATTCCCCACTGAATAACCCTTTGCAACCACTTTGTACTTTTCTACACTGCTATCTAGACCAATCTTTTTCTTAAATACCCATTTGCAGCCAACAACCTTTTTTCCTTTAGGCAAGGGCACCAGACTCTAGGTTTCATTCTTATCTAATGATGCCATCTCTTTTTCCATGGCTTCCAACCAAGAATCTAACTCAAACATTTTAAATGCCTCTTTCATAGTCCCAGGGCTCATCACAAGCAGAATCAAACACAGGAAAAAGCACCAATCAAAGAGAACCCATACCACCAGTTGTTGACCTCCCACTCTGTCGTAGGTCGAGGTTCTTCTTCTTCGAACTTTCAATGTTTCTGAGCTTCTCCTTAGTTTCGTGTACATTTTGAATTTTCAATTCTCTTCTCTCGGGTGTAGGAGGAATGGCTTACATCCTTATTGTTTCTCGACTTTTGTCTCCTCGATCGATATCCAAAGTGGTTTTAGCTCACTTAAATATTTACATCTCTCATAGGCCAACCTTCTCCTCAGGACAAGATTCCAGTTTGCATCTTTTTATTACAACACTATAGGCCAATAAAATACATTTGATTGTACTTTGTTCTCCGCTTGATCTTTCTACATCCGCACATGATGCATCATGCTCACAGAAAAACACGAACATGTTCAATGAGGGCTTCTACTCGCACTACGCTTCCCAAAGGTGTTTTCTCAACAAGAGCAGAATTTGAGAATGATTAATTAGGTAACATGATACGTACCAAATTCCTTTAACTTCTCCTCCAAGCCAACACTACTGAGCATACTTCGTGCTCTCTCCATCACTACCCTATTGAACCTTTCTGCAACTCCATTCTGCTATGGAGTATAAGGTGTAGTCTTGTGTCTTTTAATTCCATGGTATTTATAGTATCTTTCAAATTCATCATAACAGAATTCACCACCATTATCAGTCCTTAAGCATTTTATTTTTCTTCCAGTCTAATTTTCTACAAGGTTCTTAAATTCCTTAAATCGACTGAACACTTTTGATTTACTTTTCAAAAAATATACAAATGCTCTTCTTGAATAATCACCAATGAACGACACGTAGTATCTTGACTTAGAAAAAGAAGGAACATCCACTAGACAAAACACATCCGAATGAATATAATCTAGCAAACTAGAAGATTTATGAGGATTGGAATAAAAAGAAACACGGTGCTACTTTCCATATATATAGTGTTCACAAAATTCAAATTCAAGATTACAATCTTCAAGCCCCTCAACCAGGTTTTTGTTCTTCAAGTTTTTTAAACCTTTTTCTCCTATGTGGCCTAACCTATGATGCCAAAGCATAGTCTTCTCTTCAGGAAGTTTTTCTTCTATAGAGTTTACATAATTAGGGATATTTCCCTCTTTAACTCCATGAGCAGCTTTTAGTGACTTTCCAGAGACACTGTTACATTGAATAGAATGTGCATCCAGCTTGTACAGGGTACCAATTCGAGCACCTCTAGCTAGCACCATTGAACCTCTAGTCATCTTGCAGCCATTTCCAGAGAACGTAACTTGTACTCCAATATCATTCAGCATACTTACAGAAAGTAAGTTTCGAGCCAAACCTGGTATACACATTACATTATTGATTCCCTTCACTCTGCCATCAAGGAATTGTATTCTAACTCTTCCACATCCAACAATCTCTAAAGTTGAATCACTTGCCAAGTACACCTTTCCACCATTGTATTCTTCATACTTCGTGAACCATTCTCTATGAGATGTCATGTGGAAAGATGCTCCAGAATCAATCAGCCAGACATCATTTGATGCTTGAGTAGCCAAGGCTACAATGAAGGTGTCACCATCACTATGAGAAGAACCATTATCAGAAGAGCCCTTATTCTTCTTTTTCTCCCCTTTACAATCCTTTCGGACATGACCAGGTTACCCACAGTTCCAGCACTTCACCTTGGACTTCTTGCTAGGAGAATTTGATCTCCCCTCTTATTTTAATTTGGACTTCTTGTCCTTCTTCTTGCCTTTCTCTTTCGGTCTTCCTCTGACAGCAAGAGCTTCCTTTTCCATCTCAAAAGATTTCCTTCTCAACTCTTCAGACAACAATGAACCAACAACATCTTCCATCTTGAAACTGGATGTTGTACTCCTAATAGCCATCACCAGATGATCCCATGAGTCTGGCAAAGAACACAATAGAAGCATACAGCGATCCTCTTCTTCAGTCTTCACACCAACAAATGTTAATTGAGCAAGCAGCATATTAAATGCGTTCAAATGATCAGAAACAAACCCTCCTTCCTGCATTCTCAAAGAATACAGCTTCTTCCTCAGGAACAGTTTATTCACCAAAGAATTCCCCTGATAAATAGATACCAGTCTTTTCCACAAAGAAGAGGCAATCTTCTCCTCATGCACATTCAGAAGCACTGAGTCTGCCAAACAGAGCCTTATCAACACCTTAGACTTTCTATCTGCAAGGTCCCAATCTTCTTGCTTCATGCCTCTAGGTTTAGTTCTAGACACTGCAAGCCACAGATCACAATCAACTAGAAGATCCTCCATCTTGAGTTTCCACAACTCAAAGTTACTGCCATTGAATTTCTCTATTTCAAACTTTCCATACGTGCTAGCCATCTCAACCTGTAATCAGAAATAACAAACTCTACAAGACTCCCACTGAATAGAATTGACTCAAAAAACCCAACGTACCCACAAGGATAACACAATTGGCCAGGCTCTGATACCACTTGTAAGGAAAATCAGATGTGGAAACAATTCTCCTAACGTCAATACCTCAGAGAAGAATGTAGATATACTTTTAATTTTTCAATTACAGTTCAACTAAGATGCACTATGAAGTAAATAACAGAAACAAAGTATTTGACAATCACACATGAACACCAGATATACATGGGAAAACCCTTATGGGAGAAAAACCCACCAGACCAAGAGAAATCACTTTGTATTACAGTAATGTAGATTACATACAAATGATAGACTTATCTTTCTGGTGTCTATTTACAGTAGCATTCACCATGAACAATCTTGTACAGGAACATTCAAGTTACAGTCTACATAGAATAGAATTCATTTACTGATCATACAACCACAAAGCAATTTGTCGATGCAACCAACTGATCACAATCTGTAATCATAGAGTATATCCCTGTTGTTCCATGTCTGTCAAGCTTCCTCACAAAACCATCATAACGAACAACCTTCTAACTGTTCAGATTCGGCTTCTCCTATTGGTCCACGAGACTCCACATAGGATGGTCAAACTGTCAACAAAATTCGCACCGTATTGGCTTCTCGGTGAGACACTAACAATGTCTCACCAATGCCACATAACCTTCATATTGACGTCGCCAAGATTAATCATCTTTGCCAAGATGTTCTATCAAGCTTTCAGTGTTACGCCGAAACACCAAGCAGTCGCCCAAACCTATCACTTTCACCAGGAGATCATAGCGAGTCACCAAAGATTATACAGAAGTCACATATTAAACTGAGCTCCAAAGAATAGTCAGCAAGACTTAACATCTTCACCAAGACTTCTTCCCAAACCATTTGGGTTACCCCGATAGCCATCGGCTATCGGCAAGACATCCATCAGTCGCTAAGAGATCTCCCCGAGATCCTTTGTATTACACCGAACACCGAACGGTCGGCAAGACTTCACACTCTTGCCAAGACCTTTCCTCGATTGCTTTGAGTTACTTCGATGAACATTTGGATGTGTCCTCGTCGGCGTGACCTTCACTATTCGCTAAGACCTCACACTAGAATCTTTATGTTACGGCGAAGACATCATATGTATTCCTGTTGATGATACATTTTCACTTCGCCGAGACATCATATCAAAACAAACATGTTACTTCGATGAACCCAAGTGTTATGTACACTGTCGGTGAGACATTGGCTATTCGCTAAGACTTCTCACCAAACTGACATAGGTTATCCCAAAGCCTGTGGTTATCATGAGTCTCCCTAATTTATGATTGAATGGCATGTTGTCCAAAGAACTCCACGCGATAAGAGGTCATAGCGAATACACTATGTCACAGTGAAGGCTCCAAAGAATAAGCATTTGGCAAGACTTATGCAAGGTCACAACGACCTGTTCAAAATAGAATGTATCAAAGCTGCTAGTCTGCCAGACATGATAGATGTCATACCGACTTTGCTCCAATGGAGGTTTCAGCCTGTATTGATTGAGGCATAATTCCAACAAAGTCACTACCTCTGTCAGACCTTAAGCATTTTATCCTCAAATTAACTTCATTTTCAACCATAGCTTTGAATTCCTTGAATCTCTCTAATGCATTTTATTTCTCTCTAAGAAGTGTAACCCATGTATATATAGAATAATCATCAATCAAAATCATATATTACCTTTTAATTAAATCCAGTAGTCTAGTAGTAGATTTTTCTTTTGATCTGTAATGACTTCTAGCTTGCTTTGCAAACTGACAATTCCTACAAATAGCATTAACAAGATTTGTAATCCTTGGTAAATCTCTCACGGCCTGAATTGCACTAATCCTCACCAAGTTATCAAAATTCATGCAATACATTCTTTGATTCCATAACCAATTTTCATTAATCCCAGTAATAAAGCATCGTCCATCAACACCCTTTAGTTGATAAATATTTCTTTCAGATTTCTCTCCTACAACAATCAATGTTCCAAATCCCTTTTGGATTTCACATCTCTCATCTTTAAACACAATATCATATCCCTTACTGAACATCTTTCCAACACTCAAAATATTATTCCTTGAACCCTTAACATAGTAGAAATCATTAGTATTATGCTTTCCATCAAAACTTACTGAACCTATCCCACAAATTTTAGCACCAGTATCATCTCCCAACATAAACAAGCTTCCATCATATTTTTCAAGTTTCACAAACTTACTTTTATCACTAGTCATGTGATGTGAACAACCACTATCAACTACCCAATAGTTATTCTCTTGTTTAGCATGTAGGGTAGAGATAATAGTACCTTCATTTTTCTCCTTCTCCGAAGGGCTTTTCTTTACCTGTTTTTCCAACTTAGTAGTAGGTTCATCCTTTATCGCCAAGAAGAAGCATTCATCGTCATCGGGATCTTCATAATCAAAATCCTCATTAGATATACTAGCATTTTCATTCACATAATATGATCTATTGATCTTCTTTCCTTTATTTTCCTTCTCATATCTTTATTTATTCCTCTTAGCTCTTTTCAGACACTTTGCAACATAATGACCTATTTCTCCACAACTAAAAAATTTAAAGGTTAACTTACCTTCATACTTAACGAAGCCTTTCCTCATTCTTCTCACAAAGTTAGCTTCTATCTCATAAAAAAAATTCTTCATCTGGACCTTCAACTTTTGTAGCCTTAAATCAATTTTTGATTTGTATCCATTCCTTAGATTCAGCTTCCACATCTCATAAGATGTCATAAATACCAACAATAGATTTTTAGTGCAGTTCTTATAGCCTATGCTTTGTTCAGTAGCACACACCTTCTTACTGTAAGCTTAAGGGAGAGTTCTAAGAATCTTCTTTACAATCCTGTTTTCATCTACAGTCGCACTAATTCCTCACATTTCATCCATTATCTCATCCAATCTTTGTACATAAGCTTTAACATTCTCATTTTCAGACATGTGTAGAAGCTCAAACTATGTCTCCAAATTTTGAAATTTTATCTCTTTGACTCTTCCATCAACTTCATGTGCCCTTTCCAAAGCATCCCAAACTTCCTTAGTAGCCTTCAAATTTTGAACCTTAATCAACTCAGAACGTACGACTATTCTTCAAAATGCAATTTACCTTATTATTCACTTCATGTGCTTTGATCTCATCATCTGTACTTGGACCATTAGGAGGAGTGTAAGGATTCTTGTAAGCTTTCTACACATCATATCCATAATACTCTAGATATTCTTCCATAAATATTTTCTAGATAGAATAATTAGTTCCATTGAACCTCAGATAGTCATAAGTCATTTTTCCAGCCATCCCACACCTTCCTAAAGTAGTTAATCTCTTCACCAAGGAACCAATCCCTAATACCAATTATTGAACAAGACAACTAAGACGGGGGGTTAATCATTTGTCACATATTTAAACCTTAATTCATTCACCAAAACTATAGACACTTAAAAATGTCTTGAATGATACCATGCACTCAAATCAAGTATACTAACATCATTTCATCTTGAAACCCATCCTCTTTTCGCTTAATTAATTAAATTGTCCTAGCTATTTTAGTAATTATGTCATTTACATCTATTAACCTAATTAAATTAATCGGGTTAATTCAACCCTTTCATGCTAACATTTTTTCTTATTAAATTGAATAAATCTAATTATTTAATTTAAGTCCCTAAGTCTTCTTATTTAATTAAATAACTCTAAGTTATTTAATTAAATATCATTTCACTTTCCCCCTTTTCATTAAATCACTTTATTTAAAGGATATAATCTAATTCCCCGCAATTGCACAATTAAACCTTTTGTTTAATTATCAATTACCTAATTCATCTAATCCTCCCCACTTTCAAGGGAATATTCCTCCTTTGCACATTCCTCCAAAAGGAATATTCCCATGGAATATTACTTCTCGTTTTTCACATTAAAACTTTGTTTTAATTTGCTAAATATCTATTTCCCTCACCCATGAGAATATTCCAAAGAATATTCTCTTTCTTCACTCATTTGAAGAAAAGGGATATTCTCCTTTGTAACAAACCTACAAAACTTCATGTGCAAGTTAACTTACAAGACCTCTTGTACAAGTTAAAAGTGTATGAGCCTTTGATTCTTTCCTTGATCCATGTGATCATTGATTCTCATCCATTGATGAGAATTTGTGATCCATGTTTTATTCTTCCTTCCTTTTTGACCATTGATTAACCTTTTAATCTCAACCTTCCATTTCTCATTTGTCCTCCTATAAATAGGTCACTATTTGGAGACAAATGGATCCATCTTTTAACATTAGACTTAAGTTGTTAAAATCACTTGCACTTGCACTCATACTTTATATCATTTTTCTTAATTCACTTGCACTTTATCTTAGCTTTCATTAATGGCTTCCATGGTAACTTAGATTCATACATTTAGCATATCTCATAATTAGGGTTTCAATATTTTTAGATTAAACTCCATTTATATTAGCTTTGCACTCACACATCTTGATCGTCTTAGCATAAATCATGTTAAAATAGCTTGCATCATGTTCATTTAGCTTTAAATCGTATCTTCATACATCTCTATCAATGGTTTCATTAGTTTTCTTCAATAAAACTAATTGAAACAAGCTCATTTTCCAAGGGATTGGGAAAGGATCATCATTCCATATCAATGTGACACCACTTCCTTAATAGCATAAGTTTCAATGGATTAGAATAGGTGTTTTGAATCTTTCATAGTTTAACATGCCAAGTTTTAATGGATTCCTAGTTTAGTCTTTATTTGAATGATCTCTATTGGGATTGATATTTTGTGGATTCATTACACTTCGTATCCTCATGGATCAAGTGTAGTCAGCCCATACTAATTCGTCGGTCATAGTTTGGTGCTAGAAGGAAGCCTTAATCAATCGCATTTAACTAATTTTTCTCTCGAAGTCCATTTTTCTTGGTTTTGTAGATACAACGATGCTCCAGGATATTTTAGTGATGCTTTTGTAACGCATTTCCATATGATACAGTGACAACTAATTAATACGTTGGCACTAATTAAAATAAATGGTGATGCTAATACTTTTAAGAAGTATCGAGAATTTAAAAATGGTAACACCACCAAATAGTGACACTATCATTGTCATTGTCTCTCTATAGAGCAACACTATTTTCACTAGAGCGACGCTCATTTGAATTATAGCAGTGCTATCATGAATAGTGATGCTTTTCTCTGGTGAGCCAAAATAGTAATTAATTTTTAGCATGTGCTTTAAATTTCTAATTTTATCTACTTTTCAACACATCACTCACTTCTCGCTTTCTTCGTCTAACTTGGTTTTGCAAGTTGGACGATAAATTTGAAGTGAAGAAGCATTATTGTCTTTAAATATTATAATTGTAAGAAGTGTTTCGATACTTTTGGGGAAATTATAACCCATTTATGATGTTTTCTATTTTACGCATGGTTAAAGTTGACCCCTCACATCATTTTGCTTATTGGATTAAAAATGAACAAGGAAAACTCACACTTAGTTTGGTGCTTAAAATGAACTTACCTTTGGTTTAAGGGTTAAAATTAACAAGTTTTTGCTGTGTCTTGTGGTTTTCATTTCTCATCATTGAATGTGTATGCTCTTCTCTCACACCACTTGGAAATTTTGAGAATCAAAAGCATTCCTTTGACATTTTGTATAACCACCCACATATTTTTATTTGGATTTAAAATTAACCCAATTCTAGTGTGATGAAAATTCATTGTGAATTCTCTCTTCTTGTGTCGTGCGACCTAGGAGATCGAACAACAAATGTACTTCCTTCCTTTTGTATACCTTTAGAGGGACTACCTGGTGTAGGGACACCTAGCTTCATAATGTAAATAAGGGTCAAATGTGAGTCTTTGATGATGTTGAGTCATTTTTATGTAGTAAGGTCTATTTAGACCATGTATAATTTTTTTTAGTCATGTGGGGTGGTTTTACATAAAGTTGTCATGTTTTGTCAAATGTTGCAAAAGTTGCAATGCAACTTTGCATTTTGCTTTGTATTGGAAGTTGAATGGTCAATTCATTTTAAAAGTAGTTTGAACCATTGGGTTTTGGTTGTAAGAGTTTAAATATTCCTTTAGGAGCTCAATGCAAACTTTTGGAGACAATTTGGAGATCAAACAATACAATCATACTCTATTTTTAGCATTTTATAGTGTGTTCTTTCTACTACAGAAGATTATGCGGCTCTATACAATCTGTAAATGTGATAATTTTCATTGGAATTGTTGAAGGGATGAACTAGCTATATTTTGGTTTTGGTTACATTGGTTTTCATTTAGATTTGAGCGAGTTTGAAGCAAATTACTGAAAGTAGCCAAGAAACCCTAGTTTTGAGGGTTTGAGAGGAAAATCATGGATCAAGAGACCATTCCACCAGTGGAAAATTCTAAAAATTGGTGGAATGGGGTTAGTTAGGATGTTCTTCATGTTGGTAGGTTTTTAGATGCATGTAATGGAGTTAGGGTAGGATTTTATCAAGCCCTAGCCTAATATCCCTATGTATTAAGCTTAGGAGAGTAGGTTAGACATAGGGTTTTGCAAAATGGTGATTGGATAATTGTTCCAGCAGATAAAATTGATTTTTTCCAAACCTCATGTGATCTATTTGAAACCTTGGAGTGAAATTTTTTGATTGGGAGAGAGTTATTCTTGAAGTTGCTTTGGAAAACAAGCCTAGATAGGCCTCTTTCTAGTGTAGCAGTCAATTTTAGAGGGTGTTGTTACAAAAAAAGACATATTCACAAATTTGATATGTCACAAATGGGAATAAAGGGTATCTGTAATGGTGATTCAAATGTGGTTTTGAAGTCTCCTTTGAAAGATATGGTGAAAATCACTATTTGGAGTGCTACAAGGAAATTTAAAGAATTTGTGAGAAAGGGAGCAAGTTAGGGTTTCCAAGTTGAAAATATTGTTCAAGTTTGATTCAATTGAGAATATTCACCCTTCTCTACATCAAATTTGTATCAGAGCATAGGTTTTGATCAACAAAGGAAAAAATATTGAAGTTTGAAGGAAAAAAAGATGCCTCCTAAAAAGAACCCAACGGCTAGAGATGTGAGAGAGTTGAAAGAAAAGCATGCCAAGGAGTTGAGACAAGTAAAGGAGTCTCAAGAAGCTATCCTAGCCAGACTTGTAGCACTAGAGTCAAATCAAAAGAGAGGTGTGGTCACTGGAGACTAGAGTGATTAAGAGGAAGAGGAAGAGGGTGAGAATGAGAACCCTCAAGGAGGAGTCCAAGGAGATGATGAGTTGGACCCTAATGAGTTGATAATGGATAAGTTGTTGAAGGATTTCAAGGGAGATACTCCTAATTTGGAGATGGAATTTCCAATGTATGGTGGAAGGATGGATAGTGAAGAGGTGCTAGATTGGGTTGATGCACTTGACAACTATTTTGAGTATAAGGAGGTAGTAGATGAGAAAATGGTGAAATTTTCTAAAACAAAGTTGAAAGGACCTACCCTAACTTGGTGGAATTATGTGTAGGAAGAGAGAGTGAAGAAGGGAAAAGAAAAAATCAATTCATGGGATAGAATGGTGTCTAAAATCAAGGGTCAATTTATGCCCAATGACTACAATTTAGATATTTAGAAAGCTTCAAAATCTCAAAAAAAAGGAGATGGATGTCACAACTTACATAGAGGAGTTTCATAAGTTAAGCCTTAGAGCAGCTCATGTTGAGGATGAGGTTGAAAAAGTAGCAAGGTACCTAGATGGATTGAGGTTCCAAATACAAGATGAAATGAGTCTTACCACCCCAAGAACAGTAGAAGAATGTTTTCAATTGGCTGTTAAGGTAGAAGAAAAGATAAAAAGAAGGCAAGAGAAGTGAGGTAGATGTAGAGGAAATAAATTTAGGGGTAGAGGAACCTTTGGAGGAAGAGGACAATCTCAAAAAGAACAAGGTGAGACAAGTGGTAATCAAGATCAAGTCTCATAATCAAAAGGTGGTTTCAGAGGTAGGAGATCAAATAGTAGAGGCATATTTGTAGGACAAGGTAGAGGAGAAAACACATTCTCAAGAAGATGTTATCAATGTAATCATTTTGGCCATCAAGCATGTAAGTTCCTAGATAAACAACGTTATACTTCACATGGTGGTGAAAGGAGGACACAATTGGTGCAAGAAGAAGATTGTGAGTATCAACTCTCCATCTCAACATGTTGCTCCAGAAGTTGGAGAATCTCTGATGATGAGAAGAACATTGCTCAAAGTCCTTGTGGTGAAGGATCCTCCACAAAGAAAATATTTGTTTAGAACCACCTGCAAATCTCAAGGTAAGGTGTGTAAAGTTGTTATTGATTCCAGTTCCATATATAATTTGGTTTCTTTAGAGATGGTTGAAAAGTTAAAGATGAAAAGAATCCCACACCCCACTCCTTACAAATTCTCCTGGTTCAATAAGGGTCAAAAAGTCCTAGTTAATGAGAAAACATTGGTTGAATTCAATATTGGAGGGTATAAGCATAAGATATTGTGTGGCATCATCCTAGAAAAATACCTATCTAATTGAAAAGGATGGAGTTTCATTTACACTTACTCCTTTGCAAGATGAGAATCTAGATACACAATTTGGGTCAAGTGTTATGTTGGTTGTGGAAAAAGAGTTCTTGAAAACCATGAAAGAAGAGGGTGGACAAGGTTATGCCATTATAATTAGACCTAAATTTGTCCTGATAGTAGCAAAGCTTGAAGATCTGCCTAAAGAGGTCCAAGCCTTATTGAACAAGTACCAAGATATTTTTGTAGATGAGCTCTCTAGTTCTTTGCCACCAATAAGGGATGTGAGCCACCATATAGATTTTATACCAGGGGAAAACCTACCTAATAAAGCTACATAAAAGATGACTCCTTAATAGAATGAAGAGATTAGAAAACAAATTCAAGAATTGTTTGACAAAGGCCTAATAAGGGAGAGTCTTATCCCATGTATTGTTACTACTATATTGGCACCAAAGAAAGGGGGAGATTGGAGAATGTGCATTGATTCAAGGGTAATTAACAAGATCACCATAAGGTATAGGTTCCCCATACCAAGAATGGAGAATTTGATGGATAGTTTAGGAGGGGCTTGTTATTTTTCAAAAATTGACCTCAAAAGTGGCTACCACCGAATTAGAAATAGAGAGGAGGATGAGTGGAAAACTTCCTTAAAAACTAATGAGGGGTTATATGAATGGATCCTTATGCCATTTGGGCTTTAAAATGCACCAAGAACTTTTATAAGACTAATGAATGAAATTTTGAAACCCTTCATAGGTAATTTTTTGGTTGTCTACTTGGATGATATTCTTGTGTTTAGTAAGACTAAAGAGGAACACTTGTAGCATATAGACATGGTTTTCAAGAGGTTGAATGAAGAAAACTTGATGATCAATTTGAATAAGTGTGAATTCATGAA
>VDFB02301415.1:0-21061 GCA_007258455.2 Sequoia sempervirens | reverse complement strand
ATTCTTTTATTCTTCCTTAGTTAAATATTTAGTTACCCATTTATCGTTAGCAGAAATGACCCAAGAATTTAATAGAATGGACTACTCATATAATACCTTGCATTATGGAGCTCAATTCTCTGTTATATTACTACTTATCAAATCCTTTGTAAATAATTGTAAACTTATGACTCCATTTAATCATTTAATTGATTTTCTTGAATCAAAGCAAAAACATAGACAAACAATTGAACAAATTCTCAAAAGATGAATGACAACATCATTAACATTTCATTCAAAATTCACTCAAATCCACATAAGGAGAGAAAATATATTAGAATTATACATTTATTCATGCTTATAAGTCATATTTTCATAAAATTTAAGATAATTTGCATATATTCATCTGAAACTCAAAATAGGCTATTTATTCTATTCCTATCTTTCTACCCATATATTCAACTCAAAACCTAGCTAGAGCTTTCATTAGTTCTCTCCCTACAAATGAGCCTTGAATTCCCTTTTATATGACAAGGGAGCAACAAGCTTTGGGCTCAAATGCAATTTCACCACAAATTTTCTTTTGAAGAAAATCTCCATTGCATTTGACTTTCATTTCAAAACTTCCCACACGTTGAATCTACAAACCATAGTGCATGAACTGTGGAAAGCTAAAGTTGTAACTAGGTACCATCAGAAAAGAGAACACAAATTGTCATCAAAATCCCCTTTGTCGCTATCCACACAAAAAAACCAAGCAACCAAATTTCCACGAAGGCACCACAACAACTTCTTATTTACCCACCACCCTGCCCTTACCAACGCTCAGATCCCGGTATACATTCCTATTTCTAGTTGTTTCCCAATACGGTAGACCCTCAGCCTCCTCTTCTTTCTTGTCCTTGCCCAATACGGTTCTAGTCCGCCCACTTGGGGTTTTAACAGCCAATGACACCACAAATATCACTTCCTCATCAGAGGGTAGACCGTGATTGAAGCAAGGTAAATACTTACAGAAGTCAAAGTCAGTCTCGGTTACATCATCAGAAGTGTTCCTCATAAGGTCAATGGGTGAGTTTTGGCATCCATAGGAGCCATGCCCATACTTTATTTTCCTACCGACACTAGTAATAGAGCACATCGACTGCTTGCCTTTGTCATCTACCAGTTGAGCAACAACGTCCTAGAATTGCAACCTTCTATTGCATCTAGTGGGCACAAGCCTGGGCTTGTCAACCAAAGAACCTTCCTGAATAGTAGGACCAAGCTTTTTTAAGCTCAAACAAACAGACCTCCTTACTGACTTACTCATTTTCTCTTGTCATACAAGCACTCAAACTTGATTAGACTTAGCCCACAAAGTGCTCTAACTGCTACAAGAATGAAACTGTTAGTAGTTAATTCCTCTTGTATTTATTGTGCAAGGTAATGGCAACCTTCATCGATGCTTAGTAAAAATGCATGTGCAAACATGGCAATTTGGCGGTGTATGTACTATCATCGTTTAACTTGAGCTGCATGAGAATTCGTAGATCACCCTTCATGATTGCCAACAACAACATCTTCACACAAATTAAGATCGATGTGACTACACAAGCAAGGAATAATTCATTAATGTTTCACCAGTTGTACAATAAAATGACCACCATGTGTCATTTTCCAACTTTGAATATTGCCCGTTGATCTCCTGAAGAGTTGGTAGATCAAACGATTTATCTCGAGCTAACTTAGTTTGAAATCCAACGAAGCATCATTCACCTTCCTCATGACCAACAACATTAGTCCATCTCGAAAACCAACTACCATGTTGGCAAGTCCTATGCACTTTGCAAATTGAATGGCTAGAGCTACGCATCACAATCTTGTTGACCTTGTGGCTTTTAACCAACCTTCATCTTCCTCCTATGAGCTAGCAGGGAACAACAGAGATTTACATTAGTTTTTGATCTTGGTTATCAATCTAAAACCATGGGTTATGAGCTCAATAGTGGAGATTGGGCCTCACATTCCATACAGGACACACATCTTCTTTTTGCTGACCTCGCGCTAAATAACAGGGTGACACCTTAGATCTGCAAGTTGGTGGGGTACGATCGAGGTCTTCTCCCATATCTTCAAATATGAAAAACCTACACATTGCACAGTTAGTATTTAATGAAAGGCTTTGGCTAAGCCATTGGCGACATGATCACTGGGGTTAATGGCTTAGGCTTATGTCACCAAATTAAAATTATAACCCAACTTTGATTTTAATACTTGATTTCCTCCGCAGGGTTTTATTTCCTAAGTCTCGGTTGGCCCCGTGTTTCATCTTTTAAAAAACAACTTATGTTGTTGTATACTGTTGGCCTAGTGATTTCCCCTCATCCTTTTTAATGAATGTTTTATTTTGCAGAAGGGATCAAATTCGCGCTATCATTGATCAAACTACCTTCGGATATCAACGGTTTCTTGCCATCGCGTGATCGGAAGTTGCAGTATTTTTACCAATTGTTATATCGTTGGGGGATGAAATTTCCCTGCCTTATGTCTCTAGTCTTTCATGGTGTTGGAAAATTCCTAAGGTTGGGGTTTTAGCTTTGCCTATATGTAAAACCCTTATGTTTACTTTACACCTGGGTTGGGATATTTTTCACTGTTACCTTTTTGAAGGGTTTTAAAATGACTTATGTCTTATCGGCTCGTCTAGGGTAGGACCCTTTGTTTTTAATTTTATCTCCTTCACTGGGTTTTATTTTTCCCTAAGCCTTGGATAACCCCGTGCTTCATCATTTTTAAAGAAACTTATGTTTTTGTTTGTCATCTGCCTAGTAATTCCCACTTCTCCTTTTAATGAATGTTTTATTTTGCATTGGTTGATTTAGTGTTGCTGTTGATCTATTTTCTAGAGATATCAACGGTGCCCGCCATCCCGTGATCGAGAATTGAAGGATCGCGAAATCATGGGAGGGTGCCACGTGTCCTATTCGGGGGATCACATTTGCGCTATCGCTGACCAACTGCCATTTGATCTGAGTCATTCCCCACCATTCCATGATGGTGCTTGGGTTAATTGTGAAATCTTGAGCTGGAGCCACGTGTCTCATTTGATGAAGCCTAAAGAGTAAATGAAACACTAGCCAGCTTTAAATGTATTAAGAGGCGGATTACTAAAGTGTTCTTGAGACACACATGTTCTAAATTGATGGATATGTTATAATCTCACTGGAAAAACTGCTCGAAGGTTAACGACATGGCTGGCGACTATATTAAAAGAACAAGATTATTGATGCTTAGGATCAACGATTTCCCACCATCATGTGATCATAAGTTTTAGGATTGCGATATCGTGGACAACTGCCATGTGGACTTCCTTCATAGTGTATGGTAAGGTGGGCCCCTTATCACCATGTTGGCAATTGTGTAAGCTTGTTTTGAAGGTGGCCATCGATGATTTGATCAAGCTGAAGAATCGACGGCTCACATTTAAATCTGCATCAAATATGGTTGGAGTGGTTCGTTCAGTGCAAAATTGAGCTTTAATGGAGGATGAGACACTTGCTGGCGTGATTTGATTGACAATAAAATCAATTTTCCTGCTTGGTCTGTATCACAAAGCATTCAACTATTTTTCGGAGCAGTTCTAGAGTCGAAGGTAGAATTGCGAGTTTCTACAACCAAAATTTGGGAGTTCTATGAACAAAGCCGTGAGTTTATTTTTTCTACCTCTCAGTCATTTTGCATTTGAATTTGGGAAAGGATTAGCTAGATGTGCTATCAGCTTGTTGATGAATGTGTTAGGGCTATAGTTTAATTATAATTGTGAGAAATTATAGCGTTTTGTCCTATAATTTTCTATCTCTGGTTAATCCTAGCTATCTGAATTATAACATTGTAAAGAAGCCCTAGTTTGTTTGAGATGGCACCACCCAGGCAACATTCTGGCCATAATGAATATTTGAAATGAAACCTGTATGATGATTTCCTGGATCAATTTCCCTTGTCAACGAATGATAGGAGGAAGGGATTGGTCCTAATGCGAGGGAAAATCCTAGGGGAAGGGTTAGTGTATAATTACTCCAACATTGCCGATGCTAGGGTTCCCCTCATTGGATTGGAATTGTTCAAATTGTGGTATGGACAGAGGAATTTGCCTCACCCTTTTTCAAATGGATGGATGTATGATATGGGGAAGCTAGTGGTACCAAATGTATTCCCTGATGTAGACCTGCTTAGGGCAGTCGCTGCAAGATATGACCCTATTACATGGATAATTAGGCACAATGATGGAAAGGTTCTATTAAGTATTAATAGAGAAGAGGTCCAACATATTTTTGACTTGAGTGAACCGAGCGAAGACTTGGTTCCTATCAACTTTGAGGAAATGAAGCAAGAGTATGCAAAGCTGAAATCTCTTTTTAAAGCAAGGGTGCTTCCACCTCATCTGGCTAGGGCAGGAGGTTCAAAATTTCATATCAGCCTCGATGACCAGGAATCTTTCAAATTAAATTGTTTTACAAACCATTTCCTAGCCACTTTCTATTCTTTATGTCAGATTTTGGGTTTTAGTCTTGGTACAGTAATGCCCATTGCTTATATGTTCATGGGAGTGCAAATACAACATGCTAAGTTCTCTATGACCTATGACTTTGGTTCTTTCTTGGCTGAGAGGATGCATGAAGGGTTGTCAAACCTGCAAAATAATGATACTGACACTCAATTCTTTTGGTATTCTATGCTAATGCATATGTTTTTGTTAAAAAATGCTGACTTTTTCTCTAAGAGGATGAAATTAAGGCAAACAGTTGATGGAGAAAGATTACTAGTACAGATATGGGCTGCATATTTATCTTGTAATAAGGAAAGCACTAGTTATGTGCAATTTGATAATTATTTTGCTTCTAGATTAATGGTGAATATACCTAGGATCCTTGAGGAATTACATGATTTCCTCAGGCCAAAGGAGAGGAAGCTAGAATTGAAGGTTTACCATAACTGGGGTGACATTATCTCATACCCAGTCAACACTGTCTTGAGAGTATATGATTTTCAGGGAGCCCCTCATATACTGCCATACAATGTGCCACCAAGAGTGGGATTTGTAGAAGTTATGTAGCAGATAGGTTGTATTCATGAGGACAACCTCACTGGAAGGGGTAAGGGAACATTTTTTCTAGATTATACAGTGGTGTTTGATTTTGTATTTTCAAAGGGAGGCTAGATGCATTTTGATAATTTCTTTGATGATTACCATTTGAGGTGTGGACCAAAGCGACAGCATGATCTTGAGGGTTTCTTTGCTCTTTTCAAACAAAGAATAAAAGCTAGAAAATTTGTGCATGAGTTCAATTTCCCTAAAGACTTGATTAGAAATGAATTTGATTTGAATAGATAGGAGTTGAACAAGGAGAAATAGATAGCTTATGGTAAACTACTAGATGTGCACAAAATGGATCTGAAATATAATTCACTGTTGGAGTTCAGTCCCCACCATAAGAAAATTGATTTTCTAATAGGAAACTTCAAGGAAATTATGGGCACATTGAGGACAAAAAAGGTAAATTTATAATTGAATCTAGGTTTACAAGAGCAAGGTGCCAGACCAATTGAAACAAGGCCAGCATACCAGCCTATAGAAAGGTGGCCCATTTATAGGAGGAAAAATGATAGTAGCAGTGATGAAGAAAAAGTGGACAGAAAAGGAAAACAGATTATGAAAGTGCCTCCACAACCAAGTCCAAAATTCAAAGTGCTTGGAGAAATCAAAATTATTGATTTAGAATCATCATTGGAAGACAATCCCTCATCACCACCATCTGAGCCAAACCCTAAGAGGCAAAGAATTGATCAACCATAGGAGGATCTGATGGATGAGATTATTGTTACTGATCAAGACATGCAAATTGGTATGCCTTCCCCTCCTAGGCTAGCTGAATTAGTTTTATCTAATTTAGATATAAAAGGTAAAAGTGTACAAGATGCAAGAATGGAGGCATGCAAGGAGTTTCTAGATGACAATACATTTGTAAAAACTCTTGTATTCTTGCAATTGGTATGGAGGATGAAGTTTGAAGAGTATCAAGATAAATGTAGGCAGAGTAGAGAACTAAGGCCTGATAGGTTAAAGCAGGAGAATGATAAGGAGGTAAAAGATGAATTAATGGAAGAATTCAAGAACATCACTTTTGAAGAAGGAAGAAAATTGGTGAGTCAGGCGGGTGTATTAATTCTTCCTGAATGGGACATTGCAGATGTAATGGCCTTTAATGCTATTATGAAGTCTAAGAATCCCTTTCAAGACTCTGAAGAAGAGGTCAAGGAAGCATTGCAAAACTCTGCTTTCAGCGAGGAATATGAAACTCTGGCAATTTGTGCTTTGGCTCCACAAGGTAGAAAACTAGATGTTTCTGATATTAATCCAAATTTCAAGGGAGGATTGATAATAAAGAGAGCTTCAAATACCCCAACCACTAAGGCCACTAATTTGTTTGTCAATGTGGCCAAATTGGCCCAAAAGACTATTGAAAGGGAGGAAGCTGAAAGGAAGAGCTTAATGGAAAAATATAACCTCTTGATTGAGGAGTATAGCAAGATGCAACAAAAAAATGTTGAGTTGAAAACTGAAGTGGAGAGGTTTAGGTATAAGTAGATTGGGGAGACATCGAGTGCTCTAGGAACCAGTACATTACCTTCCATAGCAGGGTCAGTGCCTTTTGCTTATCCAATTGTTTCCACAGTAGGATCTCCCAATCAGATTCTTTTCGTTACCCTTTCTTTAGAGGAAGTTGAAGAAGAAACAGAGTGCTCTGTTGATCCTACAAAGAAGCAGCTCTTGCAAAAAATTGATGAATTGCAGACATCATTAAAGAAAAGTGAGGAGGGATCTCTCTTAAAGAAAAAGGAAATTGTTACTACTATTTTGAGGCATTTAAATGAAAAGGTTGATAGCAAATTTCTATCTATACATGGGTGATCACAACATAGTGGTTTATAATTTTTGGCTAAACTGGACACTGAAATAATTTTTTTAACTAAATCTTCACTTTCGAGCACCTATAGAGGCTAAATCATGAGGAGTTTGAGGATGATGCAAACTAGAGTTTCATGACATTTTGTCTATAGATTCTAAATATATTTTTTTCAAAAATTTTGGAATCATATTGCACTTCTTTTTCCATCTCCCTCAAAAATTGGTTTTTTTCAGAAAACAACATTTTTAAAAAGTGACACTCACCGTATAACACATAAGTTTTTTTCCATGAAGGATAAAATTCTAATTATTTCGAATTTAGATTTCTAACTCTGACACCTAGTGCTTCCAATTTGTTAGATAGTTTTTTATTAATATTTTTTCTTTAATCAACTTTTGAAGTCGGGGTTGGGGCCCTAACTTGGTTGGCTAAATCTTTCCTGTTGCAAGAGGTTGGTCATGAGGTCTAGTCTCCCCACGCCCATGGTACCAGAGGATGTGTTGCACCAGCACCACCGATCACATTAAAAATTTTACCAGGTGCATTGTAGTTTATAGGGGGTCGTGCTACCTGATTCCTATAGTCTAATAAAAAAAAAGTTTTGAAGTCAAACCAATTACAATTCAGACACAGTGCGACCGTATAATGCATAATTTTTTTTGTATATACCAAAACTCAATTTTATTTTTTTGTTGGATCAAGGACTTTAATATCTAGTGCACTGATATTTTTCAATTTTTTTTTATAATCTACTATTTTCCCACATGTACAGAACAAAGAGTTTGATTTTCGGTGAAAAACCTACATTCCCAAGAAATAAAAAATAAAAAATAATTAAATTAAATTTATTTAAAATTATACTTTTTGGGAAGCTTATAATAAGGACTACATACTTATAAAAAATAAATTTTAAATAAATTCATTTGATCCCCTAAAAGGTAAATCAAAAGTGGTTTTTATCAGCATTTTGATAGGTGTAAAGGAGACTCCATTATAGGTATGGTTTAAAACTAGCAGGGTTCTATCCAACGGGGTTTGATTTAAGGTAGTTTGATCAAACCCTCTTCAATTGGAATTCTTTAAATGAAAAATTTTAATACTTAAATCATTATATTTTCTAAAAATATGTGATTTCAGAAAAAAATCAAAATCTCCCAGAAATTGTAAACTAGCTTTGTGGGATCACCCACATTCTTTATATTCTTTGTTGTTAGCATCAATAAAGAATATTGATAGGGATCAGGAAGTAGTGATACCAATAATTGAAAATTAGATCCCTAGGGCCAATGATCTAGATATCATGTATAAAGCCTCAAGGTTTGATATAAATAATAGGCCCCAATCATTAAACCCTACTCATGTGTTAGTAAAATCATTGCAAGGCTTTTAGACCTTACCAGATGACTTGAATAGGAAGATTAGGGAGCTGGTGAAGAATTTCAATGATTGGGGTAACACATTGTTACCTGATATAATTGATGAGCAAGGGAAAATTAGGTCATTTCAACAATGGCAGGATCAAGCAAGTGATGCCATCAATGATCAAATCAATTCAATTTGTGATGACTCAGACTATGATTTGTTGTTGATCTCTATGGACAAAATCATTAGTACCAGCCCATTTTTGGAATCTTTTGAAAGGGATGTGAATCAGGTAGCGGTAAAATACACACCTTATAATACCAAGGTGGATGAGGTACTTAATATTAACTGGTCGACTGATGATGAGTACTAGAATTGGGTAACTAAATATTTGACTAAGGAGGAGTAAAAGGAGTGAACTACTATAAGGTGGAAAATTAGATGATGTGGTTGCAATGGTTCCATTTTTGTGTTGACGGCTTTCTCGGTGCAGTTTTCTTGTGGTTTTTTGCATCAATGTTCCTTAGCTGATATGATGAACAAGAATATTTTTCAAGGTGGTGGCTATTGTAAGAAATTTTGGAATATCACCAGGTGCTCCAATTGACTAATGATAGGTGTACTTTCTGGCCCGATGCTTGTTTGCTCCTTCATTTTCTATAAGAAGGATTTCAAGGTCAGAAGTATGGGTTAGCAAGTTAGATAATTTATGTCGAGTCTAGGTGAAGTTGCAAAGTGAATTGTAAAGTCTGATGGTTTTAGAGAAATGTAATTTAGGTTTTGAGTCATTCTGTAACAGGTTTTGAGTTCATAGAGATTTAATGTTGTATAACAGTACTAGCATTTGAGATGAAATAAAAATTCGAGCTCATGTCTCTCCATTGTATATGCATATCTGAAATTTCAATGAAATAACTAAGGGTTGTTTTATCCATCTCACTGTTGTGGTGTGTATGATTCTATTTTAGCTTTAATTCAAGGAATTAATTAAAATTCTTGAATGGCGTTATAGGCAGATATGTGTTGTATAAGTATTTGATAAGTAGTCTAGGGTTAGAATGCATACTGATGAAATTGTAATGCCATATTGTCAGCGATCTTATATGTGATGTATTAAATCTGTTATAAACCTCTAGATGCTTATGAATTTGACTCCTACAATGGATATATGGCACTGATCTAAGTTGTAATTATTAGAGTATTTCAATATTTGTTTGTCTTTTCCTAGAGCTTGCTACAAATTGAAAATTAGTGACTATCTTATACAATGGATTGTGTTTAGTTATCTCATGCTCTAGATAGTTGATATTGTCTATGAACAACCAATTCTAGTTGATATTATCTTATCGTGTTGAGCTATTAAGTGAGATTATTTGCTATTGTTAATGTTGTTTATAATAATGGTGCAGAGGTTGTAAACACATTAAGGGATCACCCTCCCGGGTCTTGCAGAGCCCGAAGTGTAGGAGGCTTTAAAAGTCCTCATCAATTGGTCCAGGTCCTTCGAGCTACCTTCAATTGGAATTGGAAATTCCATAGGTAGATTAGAAGAAAAACCCGGTACATTGTAAAGAGAACCAACATACATATCAACCACTGAACAACCACCTCTTCAACTGACTTTTTAATCTTTTATGATCACATGAAACATAAAACACACTAATTTCAAGGTTGTTAAAATCACTATTGAAATATTTTAATTTTTTGACCTTTCAAACATTAAAAAGTACATCATTAAATTGATTATGTGATGGCATAAAAATTAAAAATATCATGAACTAATTATGTAACCACATAATTCAAATATAATTCTATCAAAAAATTAATATCAAATAGATAATATAATCACATAACTTATACATTTTAATGTCATTGATCTTCTTTTTCATCCAACTCTTTGTCTGTATCATCCGATCCAGATTCGACATTGTAAGGATTGGTCATATCATCATCATCATCATCGATATCAGTTTCGATAATGTCATCATCCACACAGATATCATCTTCATGAACATTAACTCCTATACCACCACATTGGCTTGGAAGAACATAGGGCTCATTCTGGCAACTTGCTATCATAATAGTGGTTTTACAATTCTTGAGAGGAATGAATTTTAGCTGAAATCACATGTTTTTAGAAAATATAATGATTTAAGCCTTAAAAAGTTCCATTTTAAGGATTCCAATTGAAGAGGGTTTGATCAAATCACCTTAGATCAAACCCCCTTGGATAGAACCTCGCTAGTTTTAAACCATACCTATAAATGCGTCTCCTTTACACCTATCAAAATGCTGATAAAAAATCACTTTTGATTTAGCTTTTGGGGGATCAAATGAATTCATTTAAAATTTATTTCAAATGATTATGGTATTCCTAGAAAAAAAGCTATCCAATGAATATAATTTTAATATGTTTTGGTTTTGTTATGTATTTGTTTTTTAAGTTTTATTAAACATAGGTTTTTCATCGAAAATGAATTTCTTTTATTCTTCACATGTGGAAAAATAGAAGATTATCAAAAAAAAAAAAAAAAATATGAATGCACCAGATATTGAAGTTCTTGATCCAACAAAATAAAAATAAAAAATTGACATATACAAAAAAAGTTACGCGTTATACGGTCACGTTGTTTCTGAATTGTAATTCGTTTGACTTTGAAACTTGATTAAGGAAAAAATATTTAATAAAAAAATATCTAACCAAGAGGAAGCACTAGATATCAGAGTTAAAAATCTAAATTTGAAGGAATTAGAATTTTATCCTTCATGGAAAAAAAGTTATGCATTATACAATGTGCATCACTTTTTAAAAATGTTGTTTTCTGAAAAAAAATCAATTTTCATGGCAGATGGAAAAAGAAGTGCAATTTGATTCCAAAAATTTTGAAAAAAATATTTTTAGAATCTACAAACAAAATTTGATGAGACTCTAGTTTGCACCATCTTCAAATTCCTCACATTTTAGCCACTATAGGTGCCTGAATGTGAAGATTCAGTTAAAAATAATAATTTCAGTGTCCAGTTTGGCCAAAAATTGTAAACCACTATTATGGGATCACATTTTAAAAAACCATGGTAAATCCATTATCATGTTCAATAATAGTTCTCTTAGGATCATTTTCATTCAATTGTAGCCTATACCATAAGACAACAAACAAAATTAATCTGAAGGACTTAAAGTCACACTCAAGTATATCATGCAAAATCCCATAGTATCAATTTTCTGAGACTTCTAGATGTATGTCGCTTCTAGATGAAACATTAGTCACCTGAAAGACTGCAGTTATACCAGAATCACAAGTTTTCTTCATGTCATCTAACATTTTGATTCTAAATTTATGACCATTGCACCACATAGCCTTGTGGTGTTTCACTTGCAATATGTCAAACATGTAAAAATTATTGCAATATTGTCAGTTAATAAACATATTTATTATTGGCCGAATGTATGCAAAGAAAACAATCTCAACATATATATACATCAATATACTTGAAAATAATTAAATAATATGGGTGATTAATATATTAATATGTATAGGTGTTTATCTCTTAAACTATATGCTAAATCAATTTCCCTTTCTGTAACATTGGAATCTCCATTACGATGAGCTTCTTTAACCAATGAAGCCACACCTTCCCATGTTAATGCACAACCAAATTGTTGACATTGTTCAATCCATACCATCATCCAATCAAGATTTTTGGCGATGTACAAATGTAGTGCATCCCACTCTCGACCAACTATATCAAAATAAATTGAAATTCACAAACGATGTATAATTAGTTAAATACCAAAGTACATACGACCTTAATTTATAATTGATGTAACTATTGAAGTTTAAAAATTAAATAAGTACAATATACATAAAAACCATATGTAAAATGTATTCCAATTAATCTCCATGACCATCTTATAATTACCTCACTTTCCTCAATCTACCTTTCCCCATTAGGTACTCCCCTTCAAATTTGTTAATGGAGTTAGTATCCCAAATGCGATCTGCATGGATCTTTGCTACAAACTTAGAAAGATATTCACTAATGTACACTATGGTCTGGTATACCATATATCCCTCCACCATAGAACCCTCAGGATGTGCTCTTTGTCTAACCAAAGCCTTCAAAAATTTCAAGTGCCTCTCAACCAACCACATTGACCTTGTGTGTACAGGTCCACATAATTCAATCTCCTCAACTTGGTGTATGAGGTAGTGTTCTTGTGCATTGAAAAATGTTGAAGGTAGACAATTTTTCATTTCACACATTAGACGAGGAATTTTTCTCTTCCAATAATTTATATCTTCATTATAGATTTCTTTGGATGATAGCCATCTACAAGTGATTCAAGGCGCAAATATATTAACGAGATTTAACAAAAGTATGCAGTATATTACATAACAAGTAAAACAAATGGAAACTATAAGATGTATACAATGAATTGAACAAATCTTGCTACTTACCTCAAGTATTTTCCAAGATCATATATAACTTGCTTGAAATTGTTGTCAAAGTTGTCTTGGAGAGATAGAGGTAGAACGTACTGCAACAATTATAAAATGATCTTTTCATTATTTTTCCAAAAGTAGTAAACACAATAAAATGAAAAGTACATGCATTATACAAGTGTATATAATATACTAGAATAATTACCTTAATAAAGGTATGTCAATCATTCGTTTTCATCCCTAACCCAAATTCACCTTTCTTTGTTATTATATTGTTTATGTTCATAGCAAATCCTATGGGAAATCAAATTTTTCATATGACTTCTTTTATAGCATTGCTTTACTACTCTATTTATAACCAAGGAAGGGAACTTATATTAATTTGGTCTCCATCACTATTTAATTGAATGACACTTTTCATTGCATGATTGGCTTCCTGAATGTCACTTCAAATTTTGACAATTTTTTCTTTGTCATGCCTTCCATCCAATATTTTCCATAACATTTTTGTTATATTCTTTATGATATGCATTGTATCAAACAAATGCACAATTTGTAGCTGCTCATAATAGGGCAACCTACTAAATTGTCTGGGCTAACTTTTCAATCTCTGTAGCTGTAGAAGCCGACCATTAATGCCTTGACGACCTTCATGAAGCATATAAGTTAAACAAATTAACAATGACAATCATTGTCAATTACAACATGAGTAAACACAACACAATATAAAAATATAAATTCAAAACATATCATTTATGATAGATAAACAATTTGATCCGATGTATAACCTTGACGATTAATTCTATTATATTCCAACTTCCATAGGCGAGGTGTCATTCTTTGTAGTTTTGATGTAGTCTCCTCTTTCCCATTGAAAATAATTTTTTCAGTAGTTCGATACTTATGATTTCTATAGAGGAAGTGTCTATACTCATCAAACACCTGCTTTCCTAAACTTGTTGAATGATGAGATTTCATCTTTGGACCACAAATTGGACATGCAAATTTTCCCCTTTGTTTGAAGACCTCGCAAGATCATATATAATTGATTAAATATAATAATTTTAATTATATAATGAATAGATTATTTTAAAACATGCATGATATCTACTTCATAAAATTAAATATTGTTAAAGTGCAGTCGAATGTTATAACATACCACAAAATGTGTTAGCCTTGGGGCATCATGAATTGTCCATACAAGCATTGCATGGAATTGAAATTGTCTTTGTCCTATTGGTCTAGAGACGCCATACATAGTGACACCATTCCATAACTTTAGTAACTCGTCGATAAGAGGCTTGATATATACATTCATATCTTTAACTTGGCACTTACCTAGTTGAATGAACATAAACATTACATAATTATTATAACCATTTTACTGCAATATATATAAATTAATGTACATGACTATTGAATGAAAAAAATATAAGTCATTATGCAACAAATAAGACAAATGAGATGCTACTACGCTAAAGAAAATTGATGTAAAAAAATACCTGGAACAATCATTGACAACATTATGTGCTCCCTCTTTATTGACATCCATGGAGGAATGTTATTGTTGATAACAAAAACAGGCCACACTGAGTAAATAGATCTCAACTCTCCAAATGGATTGACACCATCCGCTCCCAATGAAAGCCTAAGATTACGAGGTTCTTCTTTAAAGTGTGGCCATTTTTACTCCATGTCCCTAAATGTAGAACTATCCACAGGCATTCGAAGAATGTCACCTCCACTTCTATTTTGTGCATGGTAATTTATAAATTGCGCTAAGCTTTCACACCTAAATAATCATTGCATACATGGAATAATGGGAATATAATGAAGAACCTTGCGAGACACATTTTTTGTTAGTTGATATGTTCGATATCTACTCATATGACATTCTGAGCATTTTGTTGCAAATTCTTGTTGTTTATGATATATAATATGATCATTGGTACATGCATCTATTGTTTGATACTCCATTCTTATATCTTTCATAATGACACATAAATCTTGATATGAGCAAGGTAAAATATTTGATGGTGGTAACAAAAATTCACCAATCAATCTACAACAAAAAATAATTTGTTCATATAAAGAATATTAATGGTACATATTTCATCCTTTATTTACTAGTGATGAGCTAACAACAATTAAAATAGATGGAAAAAGATGACATATATGACATACCTTAACATTCGTGAGCTTGCTATGTTTGATAAACCATTCATAACCTTCAAGTTCAACAACAACAATACAACAGAGAGAAGAGTTGTTTGGGAACCTTCATAAAGGGGCTCGTATGCCTTCTCAAGTACACCAAAATCATGAACATCATCAAATTCATCTTGATCATCATGATCATCTCTGCCACTAAATGTGTCATGGATCAATGTATTTGTACGATCATCTTCAATTGTGTTTTCTGGCTCATGATCATCTTCTTCCATAGGATCATTAACTTCATCTTCAATATTCATAGCTCCATGTTTGTTTGCTTGCAAAACCACATTCTCTGGGCTGTAATAATCCATACCCTCTGCCCTAGGGTGCCCCACCTTTAAAATAAAGATAGACATAAATAAACCATGATCATGATAAAGTGATTATATATATAAAGTTAAAACGATATAAACATTTACAAATTCAATCAATATAAACACATATAATGAACAACTTACCAATGGATGATAATCATGCCCCCCTTCAACATGACCATGCTACCTGCAATGTTTCTCAGCTGTTGTGATTAAAAGTCATCTCGTCTTTAAGCCCTTGCAATTATTGCAAGGATAATAACATTTCCCATCACCCTTTCTTTTCAATCTAGCCCACAATCTATCAAGTGTATCTTCATTTTTTTCTCGACTAATATTATTTGACATGATTTTTCTTTACCAAGCTTGACTATTTAGATCTTCAAAAAATATCAAACTCACACTCCAATAATTTGTATTCATAGACAGGTAACATAATCTAATAATTTTGATATTTTACTCCAAAAAAAATTGGCATGCAACCACCCCTACAAAAGAGAAGATAGTCTAAAGTTAGTGACCCCTAAAAACACTTTAAAATGCTAATTCCAAAACTTATTAAGTTCTAATTTTACTATGATTTCCAACTGTTAAGACTCCTAAAATAAGAATATTGAACTTGATCACAAACTTTCTACAATGATGGAGGTAGTGAGCTAGTAAGAGCAGGTGACCCATTCTTAAGGAGCAACAAGTTGGAATCATCATTGCTAATATCAATATGGATTTATCCTTTTAGTTAAAGATGCAATATGTCACTTCTTATGACGAGCTTATCCCTAGGGCCCTCAACATTGAGAGAGCCCTAATAAAAAACAACAGAAGCATTGGTAAGAGCATGAATAGGGTGCAAACCCTAGGCCTCCGTAGAAACATAACAATAACTATACCAGATTAGTGAGGTTGGAATACCAGAAAGATTGAGACATTGTAGGTAATAACAAAATCTTGCAATATAAAGATTGTAGCCAATAACAAGCACACTATGTAGCTTAGTGACATTTGTAAATACAATCTACAGTAAGAAAAATGACAGTCACTTGAAATGTGACAGTCAAAAGGAGGCTGAGCAGTGACAAGATAATAAAGCTCAAACCTTGCATAGTAAAGTGGAGATTTTAACAGTGAGTTTCATTACCCTTGTCAATCTTTATGGTTTTTCAAATGCTTTTGGTAGTGTTAGAAAAGGAAAATGCAATCAGGGAATGACTGTCCAAATTAAGTAACAATGGTAATCATAGGTTCAATGTTTCTTCTTAGCCATTAATGTATAATGGAGGTAGTGGATTGCATGTTTGAGCAGTGTTTTGAGACTCATCAAAGATGGGAGAATAGTGAATAATACTTGTGGACTATGAAGTAGTGTCAATAAGATTGAAGGATCTTAAGAACTACAATACCATGAAACAATGAGGCCCCTGTAGTAAGTAGGTAGTCTATAGGGACTAGTTTGATTTTATAGAAGGATGCTCATGAAAGGAATCTTCAAGTGATAGTGAGTGAGTTGTTTGAGATTGCAGCTGAGGGTGCAATACCCAGTCTTAAAGGAAGTTAGCAAAGTAGTAAATGTGCAAGAAAATTAAATCATACATAATGAACAATTCACAATGTTATTTTGCATAATGCCTTGAGTTTGAAGACAAAAATCTTATTGTATCTTCATGATAAAAGTGGTGACCTTAATGGTCAATCAATGGCAACCATGATTTTAAAACATGCTATTGTGCTTATGGATGCAACATTTTAAGCAAGGTAGTGAGTGGTGGTTTGGAACAATGGCAGGTATGAAGGACTTGTTTTATATGCATACTATGCAGTCTAGCATAAGACACCATTCTTAGAAGAGATTGAAGGTGGATTATGGAACTCAAGGGTTACCATGAAAAGGATTAAAGCAAAGACTGAGATCTATTTAAAAGTCATGGTCATGAAGATATTAAAGATGTCACATGCAAAATCCTAGTAGAATATATCATTTATTTATTTTTAATTAAAGAAATCATTAAAACCTATATGGGATACATTGATACCACTTCAAAACTTACGAATGAATTTTTGAATTATGCAAAATATATGTCAAATGTATTCATAAGGTTTAGAAAATCTTGGTCTCTCTAGAATAGCCCATTAAACATGGGTTGTGCTTTCAATACTACATATTGATATAACACAACCACTCTACATATCAACAGGTTATGGCTCTTTATTTGGCAGCAAGAGGTAATCACTCCGATCATGCTATAATTACATCATAATCTATTAGGACCTTTGAATGCACTTATTGATGATTGACACCTATATTGCTTAACTGAATTAACTACATTATAGATTGCCTCTATTTCTAACCTTAGCCACATTAAACTTGGGTCACACATGAATAGCCATCCTATATTTGTTATAGCACAACTGTGCCACATGACCAATAGAGTTATGGATCACATAATTATAGTCATAAGAATATGTTCCTTGGTTGTGATCTTATGGTGATTCCACACAACAAAATCTAGACATGAAATTCTCAAAACCCTAAACCTCTAAAAATGAAATCTAATGAGATGTTGCTTTAAAATATGATTTTCAAACCTGGAACTACAAATTGATTTCACAACTGAATTCTGCAAAAAGAAAATGACTACCCTCAACCTAGTGATATCTTCTTGAATTTTTTATGATTTTTCCCAAGAAAATTGTCCTTATTTCTCCACAAACTGTCTCAAGTAGAGAAAAACACTGTCGCAATAAATCAGACGCGAACTCACTTTTCTTTATGTCAGCCACAATTTGATTTTTTTCTATTTTTCATGTTTGTCAAAAATTCGACAAAAATGATAGCTAACATTTCAACGAACCCTAGGTTCATCAAAATTTTGATGAATGCAGGGGATAAACTTTCAAAAAATTGAAAATTAACCATCAAATTTTACAAGCACCCGACGATACATCAAATTATACATATTTCATTGGACAGTTTCATCGGATTTGGCAGTCAAATGAGTTAGTGAAAGCATAAAGTGCATGAAATTAAAAGATGAGTCTGGCATTTTGATCACCGAGTTAAGGGGATAGCATAGGCCTATCACTGTACAATCACAACAAAACAATGTTCAGTTTTAAAGCCCAAATGATGATTTGATATTCTATGTGAAGATATTGCTTCACAAAAGACATGATGTTCATTTTAACCAAGATAGCAATGTATGATGACTACCCTAGGATTGGTTCATTTTAATCCAAATGACTACCCTAGGATTGGTTCATTTTAATCCAAAAGTAGCAATAAAACCATTGGCCGCAGTCACGTCGGATCCATACAACAAATTATACAAATTACAAATGTGTTAGATCAAATGTCATATGCGCTATAGAAATAGTCATATGCACTATAGAATTAGTCATATGCATTATAGAAATAGTCAAATGTGTTGGATAATCTGTCATATACGCTAGAGAATCTATCATATGCGCTAGAACAGTCTTCAAATGTGCTAGAGAATCAATCAGATGCATTGGAACAGTCTTCAAATGTATTGGAGAATCAATTAAATGTCCTGGAATAGTCTTCAAATGTGCTAGAATGGGTGTTGTATGTGCTAATCCGCGTCTCCAGTCGTGAACTGCCAGAAAACCTACAATAAAATATTAAAAAAGGAGCAAGGGCCCCACAGTGGGTGCCAATTTAATCTGAGTAAAATATGCATAATGAATGACAAACACACCTAATAAGACATTAAATCAAGAGATTAAAACAACATTTAATCTAATTAAAGCAAAAAATCTCTTCAAAGCATCCTATTGCTCTTTATCTCTAAAGATTTATTAAAACACTGTGGCTCTTAGATTGTGTAAGCACTGTGACTGTTAAAATGCCAATCAAGAGAATGAGATATTGTAAAATGTAGGAATCTAATCCTATGTAATGATTGTTAAATGATATGCTGATGATACTGTGGATGACATTGACATGAAAATGATAAAAGAAACTATTGTAAACTAAGATGCAGCTAAATGAAAAGCCATGATTATGATTGCTATTCTAAAATGATTTTCTATTGCTATTGCTCAAATGCTTGATTGCTCTAATGATATTTTTGTAGAGTAAGATTGCACAAAGTGGGGATCTATTTCCTAGAGAAATAAGTTGTATTTATAGATTCTCGGCAACACATTTGTGAAGGGGTGGCAAGTAAGGGTCTGGATTTGATTTGAAAGATTCACTGGTGAAAGATGAAGAAGCCTGAGATGATTATGGAGATTGTTCCTCCCCACAAAAACATTTAGCCAAAAGGATAGGAAGAATCAATGGACGAAGATGAAGAAGTTTTCCTGTAATTTGTCTCAAATTTGTCTCCAAATTTGTCAGTGAAGGCTGAGTTGAATTAATTGGATATGAAATATCTAATTTTGTTGGTGGATATGGTGAGTGAAAAGAGGAAATAGCTGTAGAAATATGCTTTAATTGAATATTTGGATTTATTCAAATTAGTAAAAGAGGATATTTAATTTAATAAAACAAACTATAGAAATCTATTTATTAAATAAACATGGAAGAAATATGGTAATTAAATAAAACAAAGTATGTGAACTTGTTTATTTAATTTAGATGAAATAAAATAGATAATTAAATGAAACAAGTTATTTGAATCTGTTTATTTAATTAAGAGGAAATAATATGATAAAGATAGAAGAATTAAATGTCAACTATATAAATAAATATTTCTATTTATTTATAAGTAGATGAATTAAAGGAGTCAATTAATCAAATAAATTGTATTTAATAATTAATTAGTTTATTCAGACCATTTTAGGTGTATACAATAACTTAATCATCTCTATATCATTGGTTACTAGCCTTGCTTATAGCTTCTTCTAGGTTTGAAATATTTCCCTAAGTCTAATGTAAATATTTCAAATTGTTATGTTTATCGAGTGAGTGATAGGTGTTGAATATCCACTTGTTCTCAAGAGTAAAGGCATGTCCTACTTCTAGTTGTATGAAAATGCAAAATTATAATACATGGAAGTTTTCCACGAGTGTGAAAGAAGAGAAATAATAGATAAGTTAATGTAGAAGAACATAATGGTGATGCATGGTGATTTCCCATAATTCCACAAGAAGAGGGAGAAGGAAAGGAGAAGGTTGTGTGGAAGCACGAAATGGTGACGTGTGACAAGTTTTTGTCACACCATGAGAAGAGAGAGAAGGAAGGGAGAAGGTCATGTAGAAGCATGGAATGGTGATGTGTGGTGGTTTTTCACAAGTTTTCAAGAGGAGAGAGTCAAGTAAGAATGAAAACCATGTGGAGGCATGAAATGCTAACACACATCCAAGAATTTTCAATAGTTTCTCTATGAGTCTATGAAATAGTGATGCATGTCCAAGACGATATTAGCTAAAATACTTTTCAAAGTGGTATTTGTATTCTTATTCTTCAATGAATATTCTAAGGGAAGGTATATCTTGATTTTAATATACACCATTTGATTTTCCCATAAAAATGGAAGATTTATGGCTCAAATTCAAACTTGACAAATGACCGGTTATTGGTTTAAAATTTGAATTTACACAAGCTAAACTTGGTAGCGACTAGAAAGGATTTTTATAGGTCAACTTATCCTTCACTAATAGATCAGATTTTTGGTCTAGGTCAACATTACAATATTATATTTCACCTTAGATCAATATTTAAGTGATTTTTTTTGAAAATTTGAAATTATTATGAACAATACAAAACTATGGTTGTATATGGGTCCGTGACCTATCTTGTATTTTTGTGTCTTATCTTGTAGAATAGAG